>JAUJPO010081361.1:0-10589 GCA_032270745.1 Tiaropsis multicirrata
GAACGTTGAAAGAACGTTGAAAGACGTTGAAAGAACGTTGAAAGACTTTGAAAGAACGTTGAAAGAACGTTGAAAGACGTTGAAAGAACGTTAAAAGAACGTTGAAAGAACGTTAAAAGAACGTTAAAAGAACGTTGAAAGAGCGTTTAAATAACGTTAAAAGAACGTTGAAAGAACGTTTAAATAACGTTAAAAGAACGTTGAAAGAACGTTGAAAGAACGTTGAAAGAACGTTGAAAGACGTTGAAAGAACGTTGAAAAAACGTTGAAAAAACGTTGAAAGAACGTTGAAAGAACGTTGAAAGACGTTGAAAGAACGTTGAAAGACTTTGAAAGAACGTTGAAAGAACGTTGAAAGAACGTTGAAAGAACGTTGAAAGAACGTTGAAAGAACATCACGTGACTGCTGGGTAGTGGTCTCGCATTTTACAAAAGGTCCATTGAAGAAATTAATAAAAAACTCCGAGCTATAAGCAAACCCTAAGAAATTCCTCGTTTCCGCTTAACCGGGTGACGAAAAAAAACTCATGCGGTAGGCCGGAGAAAAATTTCTTTTTTTACATTTTTCCTAGAATATGTGATATATTTAAGTTCAAAAGACATAATCCTTTTGTTAAAGATGTTTTTTTGTTTTTTTTTCTAAATTTCAGAGATTCTCACACCCATTCTAAAGTTCATTATTTTTTTGCGGCCGGGTGACCTAAAAACAATTCTCACCCGGCCGGTAACGCGAAAACGAACTTTTTTTAGGGTTTGCCTAAGATGGCTAAGGTATTTGATCAACAATGCGTTAGACAAAAAGGTCATTGTAGACTTTTAGAAATCAGCTCCTTTCTTCAATGCTGATGTAAGTAAGGTCAGCTATTGTTGCCATATGCCAACAGACCACTTTCAAAAGTTTTTTAAAAGAATGGTGTTTTTTGGTTTTTTAGTATTCTTAACTTTTTGTTCGAAATCGTCCTAAAATATTCTTGAGATATTCTTAAGGTTTAAATTCTTAATTTCTTATCAGCCCCGCAGTTCCTATCATGTGATGATTTTGTCTTTCAAAGCTTAATATTGTTCTTATTAATAACTTGTTCTTATATATCAAAGATGTGCAATGAGATCTCATGACATACCATCTACTTATAAATCACATTTCTTTCCAAAAAAAACCACATCATTGACATCTCTCTTCCCAACAAGCACCGAACATTGTTTTAACATCCAAACCACGTTTGTTTCAACGTCAGAACGCTGTTGTTCTGTTTTAGTGGCCCTTCGTGGAAACAACTCTTCAGTTGTCTAAAAACTGTTGAATTTTTCGGAGCATGCCACTCAAACTATATGTTACTAGTGTTGTTATTATTATTAGAACATTATTGGGACGTTGAAACAATATGGAATTAATGTTGTGTGTCTGCTGGGTCCTAACAAAGGAGACTGGAATCTACTATAAGTTGCAGTCTTTAGAATGCACGTAGAGTAGAATGTATTTTAGAAGCTTTAAGAAGAGAGTGGGAAGAGGCTGTGTTTTAATTGGTGGAACTCGTTTTCAAGAGCAGAGTTTTTTCTTTCGTTACGGACTGCTATTATTGAGGAATTAAGGGCATGCTAATCCATGTTTAATCCAATAAATATTCTTAAGCCGGGAAATTTTCCGCGCGGGATATTTTACGGTAGATCTAGGAAACCTTTTCTTCTAAATTTTCCAACCGCCGTTTTTTCTGACCGCCGTTTATTGTTTTGAACGTCAGCAACGTATTCTACTATCACTTAACGGACGGGGGTATGCTTACTTTATCCTTGTTTTGTTGGGAATACCAGGCACGTTGCGTGGATCACGTGATTTTTACGCCAGAAAAACGTTGTTTCAACCTCAGAACGTTGTTTGAACATTGAAACAAAGTTCGAATAATGCGTTGTGTGTCAGCTGGGCAGGCTCGATCACGCATCACGAACAAGGACCAAATCTAAGCTCATCCAGGACGCAATTTCGGAAAAAAAGTGCAAAAATTCGCATCACGCTTAGAAAATTGCCAATCACACACTCACACAATCACGCCAAAAATTCCTAAACTAAAACTCATCAGATATTCAAGTGATACACGATAAAATTATTTTAATTGATTTTAATTAGTATTATTAGGGGTGAAATTTAGCGTGATCGCGTGATTTGGGGTTTACCATTAGAGGGGCCTCTTTCAGTTTGTCGCTGCGTGTTTATATACTTTGCAAAATTATTGTCAGACAAAATGTTGCTAAAAACGTACCTTTTTCTTATAATTTTTGTTTGCTTTTGGTTTTAAAAGCAAAAGCAAAATTTACTTTTATTTTTGACGTTTTTTTTGTACTTTGTCCGATCAAATTACACTAAAACGAAGCATTGGAGAGATGGTATATAAAAGATAATATTATTAATACCTTTCAGCTTGTTGTTGCTGTTGTCTATGTGACTTAGTAGACACATAATGTATCTGCCAAATTGAGCCCATGTCGTTCTTTAGTACAAAAGTGTCTAAAAGTTGCTTGAATAAAAGAGACAAATTTTTGTCTCGATGCTTCGTTCTTGTACCTACCTCAATAAGAAAGGATAAGAGATGCTATAAAAGATAATATTATGATTAACTTTAGCTTGTTGATGATGCGGTCTATAGTACACGTTTTTATTAGAACATCTAGCCTGAGATTTGGTGAAAAATGTTTCCAAAAACTATGAAGGACTCACAATTTGAGCATGGGAATTTTCCTAATGAAAGCTTGGACCAAGGGAAGCATTTTAGGCATATATTTGAGGGTAGGAGGGGTAGGAAATTTGAGAAAATATGGATCATAGTTAAGAACATTCGAGTCTCAACTAAAAAGAATGTGTAGAAGGTAGGATTAAGAAAGTGCATATGCTCACATGTCTGTGTCACATGATTTTGATGATGTGTAGTATCGGTGGAAACATAATGTGATTGAACCAATTAAGATTATATTTTGCTGTTGGGCTTTGCTTGTCATTTTGGTTTGTCATTGATTGATAGAAAGTCAGTTTAAGCAAAGAACTACTTTAGATGGGATCTTTGGCGAAACTTTGGGATGGGATTCTTACCCGACTCGAAAGTAGACGGGTCACATTGGATTGATTTTGCTTCAAGATCTTGAAGAAATGCTCCGATTGGCCAAAATTTCGATTGTTTTTTATGCGCGTGTTGATTGGTTTAATTTCTCAACTGTCATTTTGGTGCGGAATTCAAACTGCCAATGTTACCATACTAATTTTTTCTCATGTGAGCTTTGTCAATGAAAGAGTAGTTTCTTGGTTTAAGCTGTGCGTTTTTAACCCAGCAGACACCGATTGTAGTTTTCTATGTTTGGTGGTTTGCTCTTGATTTTTGATTTTATATTTAGTTTCATTTTTGGAACGATGAAATTCAGTGATTTAGGGGGATGGGGGCTCAAATACGATACTTTAATAAGTTTTCGCGGGGATTATATTTCGCGGATTTTGGCCCGATCTGTGATGTTATATGTTTTTAAATCTATATTCTTATGAAGGGAACGTGTAAGCAATCACACCCGTCTAAAATACTAGGAATTCGTAATCTATGCATCATTAATTAAGGTGGAGCAGAAAAAATCGTTATAAGCGATCGATAAAAATATTTCACATTTGTATCTTGGGGACGCTAATTGCTTATTGGTAATGATAATTGTTAATTGCTTTTTTTTTGTATAAGAAAGCTGGAAAAGTCCGGCTGCTTAGTGATGCAGTCTGCGTCTGTTTGTTTTGCAGAAACAAAATTATCTATCAGTAAACAAGCCTTAAAAAGTACAATAAAATTTTAGGTGCCGTAGTAGAAGATGAAGAACTCTTAACTGCTAAATCCTTTCGCACTGATTCTCTATCCCAATAGAACATCTTCCCTGGCAAAGGTTAAGAAAATTAGGACTTTTGTATTTTTCCACAAGCTTTACGTTTTTATTGTAAGTAACCCTTAAATGTGTGCTATTTTCTGGCGAAATAAGTATTACGAGCTAAAATTTACCATGGATGTTCATTTTCCAATACTCTTTAAATAAGAAACATGTTTGCAAACTTAAATCTTTTATTTTGTATAAAAAAGTTCCAAAATAATCCTTAAAAATTACCTAAAACTAGCCTTAAAAGTACAAAATGTGAAGCAAGTTTTCCTTTTGCTTTAGAAACAAAAAAGGTCATAACTTCAACTTGATTTTTAGTTGATTTGAAGCATTGAAACAATAATATAATAAAAATTACCGATTTTAAGGTAGTTTTTTGCTCATTTTATTTCTTACAACTTGCAAGGAAAGGAAAGTACGGAAAGTTGACCGGAAATTGAATTTTTTCTCGATTTTAAAGCAAATGTACCCGTCATGACGTCTGTTTGTAAGGCAACAAACACCTTTGGAAGTACCCTTGGTATCACTTTGTAACCGAATCCACTTGCTTCAAAGATAGTTGTCTAATTGAAGGCCCAAAACTAGCCATATTTGTTTTTGTTACCAGGCTTTACCAAACATTGTCAAGATAAGGCCAAATAGCAAAGCTAGAAAAGACATAGAGCCTAATAAAAAGGTAAAATAAACACATGGTAGCCAAAACACAAGGTCTAATCTCTATTAAAATGTATCGATTGCGAACTAAATTGGACAAAATGTTTAATTTTGACTGCATTTAAGTGTAGTCATTTATGATATCTCATTGTCAATGATATGAAAATTCGAAAAAGTTGAAATATTTTAACTTTATTCTAATCAATAATGTATCAGCTCTGTACTAAACTCATTTTTCGGCACTTAAGAAACTTTTTATGACCACAGAGGACATTAATGTAACATTGTACTTTTTAAGGCTTGTGTTTTTTTTAGGCTTGTTTATTGGTAATGTCACGAATTAATCTATTATAGATTCTCTGGTTTAGCTAATAAAGGCGGGGGTAAATGCGACAAACTACTCATCAAACTCCTCGTCAAACTGTTTGATGAAAATTTCGAATTTTTAATGAAATAGAATTTTGCATTTGCATCAACTCATCAAACCAGTTTGATAAAAAAGATCGAGTCATATGCGGACCATTCATTCATGGCCATAAAACGATTAACAAATTAAGAAGTCTCAAATATAGACCATAGAGCCACCACGCGCCAAGTTTGTTTTCACTTATTTTTCACTTTCGTTTTTCTATAAGTAGGAAATATTTAAAAACTTTATTATCATTATTCATTCATTCAATAAAAAAATTTCATAAACAAAAACAAAACCCTTCAAATATTCGAAATACAAGACACAGTTTGATACAGTCTATTGGCGTAAATGTGTGGAAGGTGGAAAAAAGTAATGGCGGTAAAAAACGAGCACCGGAAAAGGAGAAAGCGCACCGTTTTAAGAAATATTTCTCTTAAGAAGAAATTTTTAATAAAGATTAAATCGATAAAAAAGATTATTTGTTTTCTTTGAAGTCGTTGAGATTTTAGTTCTAAACTTTCAATATCCTTGGATATCCAGGGGTAAGAATTGGAGGACCTAGTTTATCCTGGGGGGTTCGAAATTTTCGGCACGGATATCCTAGGGGGTTGGTGCTAAGAAAAATCGAACAGTGGGATTATGAATATTTTCTAGAAAAGCCCAATGTTCGCAGGCAGAAACTTTTCACGATTTTCACAGTTTAACAATTTCAATGTTTTTGTTACGCATGTTCAAAGATATCAGTAAATCTTTTAAAGGAACAGTGCCCAATAATCGAACCCTTACAAGACATAAAATAATCTGAGGAAGGTCATTTTGACAACACCACTTCAAAAAAAGTAAGATTTGAATTTCTTGGACATCGATATATGGTCTGTAAAGTTCTCTAAAAACTAAACTAGCACATTGTTGTGATCACTTAATTTTGTAGACCGGTGTATTATCAAGCATCCGAAATTAGCAGATTACAACCGGGGACTCCCGTGCTGCGAATCGCGCAGATCTAGAATTGTTATTCTCACTACCCTTATGCGAAGCTCGCTCCTAGTTCCCTGCAGTGAAAAAGATTATTATATCATTATTCACCCAAGTCAATATTTTATATGTAGCTCTTGGAAACTGAAAATATCAATACATAATTATTCTCCACACTCCAGGTAGAAATCAAAATTTGATTCGTATTCATTTGAGATTGCAAATGATTGGTTAATATTTTTAATCGGTACGCGTGATTGGTTAATCAATATTGAATTGATTTAAAAAAAATGAAATCCATTAAACATTTTTTTTCATTTTCGTGAAAAAGTAATACTTTAATGAACATTTTCTTTCGTCACTTTTTTTCAACAGCAACAAAAAATTTCATTTTTGCAGCAGACACAGAACGTTGTTTCAACATTTTTTCAACATCCAAATAACGTTCTGACGTTTATTCAACGTTGTTTGGACGCCAAATACACATTCCGTGTCTACTGGGTGTTTTCAACAACTACAACAACGATGAAACTAGTCCTGGTCTTCCAAACACTGGTTCGAATACAGCTCATTGTCGGGAGCGGTCGGATATTCAACTTGATTTCAACCGACAAGACAATCGATCATACACCATACAACATTGAATACCAGATACCTTACCCAAGATGTGTCAGTATTTGCTCCTTGAACCCAGAATGCCTTTCGTTTGATTACACACCGGCAAATCAATATGGACAATGTAATTTCTATGACGTCACTTTCGAAATCTATCAGAATCATCCGAACCAATCCAGAATTTTAAAGACGCGACCAGGGGTCCGTTATTATTCCTATTTGATACTCACGACCTGTCTGGATTGGTATCGGATGGGCCACCGCAAAGACGGTGTTTACGAAGTCCACCTCTTAGGGAAATATAAGCGTCGTGTTTATTGCATGATGGAACACGCAGACGGCGGCTGGCTCGCTTTTCACCGCCGGTTCGATGGAAGCGTTGATTTTAAGGACCGGAATTGGAAAGAATGCAAAGACGGTTTCGGGAATCCAGAAGGAGAATATTACCTTGGGAACGAGTTGCTGCATTTGTTGACGACCTCCATAAAGCATGATTGGTTGGTCAGAGCTACCGATTATAAAGGAACCACCAAAATGAAGATGATACGAAATGTCGCTATCGGGAATGAAAGTGCGTCTTATCGAATCAACTACGCGCTTCATGATATTGATTCCACTTATTCCACTGTCGAATACGGCCAGAGAATGTCAGGGAGACCTTTCAGTACTCATGATAGGGACAACTCCCTGAAAAAAGACTGTGCGAAAAAGTACGGGCCGTGGTGGCATTCGGCCTGTCATAGAAATGCAATGAACGGCGTATACCTAGCTAACGTTTATTATAGCACGATAGGTATAGTGTGGTTTGGGTTTGACGAAGATGGAAAAGGCACTTACACAAATTTAAAAATGATTTGATTATGATTCGACCCTCTTCATTTCAACCATAAAGTAAAAGAAATCAAGAACAGTTTGCGCCATACTGCATAATACGTGTGTTGATTGTTGAAGTGTGAAAAAATAAAGCCATTAGCGAGGTTAAGTACTCGAGATAAATCACAACGAATAACGGGTCTTTACAGCCTATGTTCATAAGATAACTCACATTTATACAGGCTAGACCGATTAGCAAGGTAGACTTAACCTACGAATAAATATCTCCTTTGTTCTAGAACAGAAAAACACTTTTTTCTAGGGTTGGTAGGTTCAGCACCTGCGAGGGTGCTTTTTTGAGCTTGGCCATTGAAAAGTAATTGAATATTTTAGCAGAGAAGTAAGTATTAATCTTTTTAACTTAATTATATCAAGAAAATTATCTTTTTTGTATACTTTATACTGTATATATTTCATTATTATTTAGCATTTAGGATTTAGCATTTAGTCAAACTTTCGTTCTATGGGAAATAAAGGTTAAATGGATAAAAAATACACTAGCCACCGCTTTTCTAAAAATAAAAGTCTTAAAGAAACTTCTTTCAAATATACATAATATTAGAAAGGCTAAAAACGTCACAAAGAATAATTTCGATAGATAATCGATAGAAATTGATAATTAATCGATCGAAATCGATAATTAATCGATGGTTATCGATAATATATAATTAATCGATCGTTACATTTTATTTTCTAAACGTAAAGCGTAGACCACGGAATGAAAACCATACGGAAAAAAAAATGACAAACAAAAAAAACAAAAACAGCAAAAGAATTTAATCATTCTCTCACTCCTCGTGAAGCTATTACGCCACCTACGTTCACTGCGCTCGCTACGGTGGCAATTATTTGTCTTCTTTGAAGTCCTTGAGACGTTATTACAATAGCAACTTTAAACCTGACTAGCTATGCCAACCCATCAATGACGAATTGTAAAACCTCCATGCAAACTATTTTGAAGTTGTAAATACAGGCATAAATGAGCAACTTTTACGTTAAATGCAGTCAATGAAATTTGCGGAGAACTACAGTGGATTTCTCATTTAATCCAGGTAAAATCTCCTTTGTATATCCCTTTTTTCTCGCTATTACCAACAATAAAAACAGTATGTCTGCATCATTTTACTGGTTTTCTTTCAAATTTCTCGTCACCTATGAAACCTACAGTTTAAAAGTGGGGGCACTCAACATTAGTGACCTACCGGACGTTGGCACTTTAAAGGGTAATTTCTTTCGAGGTTCCGACAAAGCTCAAGTAGTCCCAGGCGCACTCTATTACATTAGATTAGAGTGGTCAAGTTGGTTGAGTGTTCGCCTCCCGTTCGCAAGGATATGGGTTCAAACCCCAATCGGGTTAAACCAAGGACTTGAAATCTGGTATTCGCTGCTGTCCTGCTTGGCACACAGCATTAAGGGATTAGAGCAAGGGTAAATGGAGAAATCCAGGGAAATGAGTGGTGCCCTCCCCTACCTTCGGGTAAATAGCTATCGACAAGGGAGCCTTCGGCTCGCCCTCGACTACGATCGAGAAAGTTACTTAGTTACCCCTCATTTTGAAAATCTGACCGCACTGTTCGCATAACACGTAACGGATAGTCTCACAGTAGATTTCATCACACAAGGTTCTCTCATACATCAAAATAATGTGGTCGCGCTGGTCGCACAGTCTAAATATTGAAAATCTGATCGCGTGTTGTAGCGGATTTTTGTCTTAAGGTATATCTCATCACGAATGATCTCTCATATATTGAAAATCTGGTTGCGCTGGTCACGCAGTCTAACGGATTGTCTCACGATATATCTCATCACACATTTACTTACATTATGGAACTTCTTTTGTTGATTCTCGTCTGACACCAAAATATCATTTCTTTCCTCGAAAATATATCTTTGGCATATTTTCCGTGTATAAACTGTCGTCCTTTCCACTATGCTTCTGTTTGAACTGCCAAAGTTTTGACAACTCGATTCTGTGCGAAGACGAGGGCTATAGATGTTCGAATTTCTTAAATTTACAGTACTGTCCGTCAGGGTCCTGTTAAATTCCAGCTCTTCTTGCCTGATGTATTCTAACAATGTAGGGTCTATTGTTTTATCAATGTTTACATTTTCATGTGATGAATACCCTTGTCCTTTGCTTACAATGTGTGATTTTTTCATAGTGTTTTGCTGGTTGGTCCATTTTTGGAGGAGATAGCTGTGGTGTGTTAAATGGTGAAATGCTGGGAATGTGTAGCGTTTGTGTCGTTTTGATGAAAGGTTGTCGGTGAGTGATCGGTTGTCGGTGAATGATTGGTTGTCGGTGAATGATTGGTTGTCGGTGAATGATTGGTTGTCGGTGAGTGATTGGTTTGTTAGTGTCCCAGCTCTCCCCTTCCTTCTATGGATGGGTGGGCTTTTACCATCTCGGAGGTGATTTTGAGTTTTGTTAATGTGTGCTTTTGCTGCGCAGTAATGAAAGTTTGATGACGTAATGTGTGAGGGGTGTGGACTTTCTTCGGATAGTACCTATTGTATTGGAAAATGGGAAACTCGATTTCAATCAACGACGGTATGTGTCGTGTGGACGTATAATTCGACCTTCAAATTCGGCCTTCAAATTCGGTCTTCAGGAAACGTTTTTTAAACGTCAGAACGTTATTTGGACGTTAAATGAATGTTGAAATAACGTCTCATATGTCTGCTGAGTTATGGTGCCAGTTGAAACTTTTGTAAAAAAAGGTACCCTCACAGTAGCAGACACAGAATGTTATTTCAACGTTGTTTGGACGTTATAACAAGGGCACATGAATCTGCGTGAACCAACTAGACGATCTAAAACTTTAATGTTTTTAATGGGACAAAAACATTTATTCCCTTTCAAAGTATTTAATTGAATATTTCCCGTTTTCCAAAAGGGAAATATTTCTTAAAACGGGCTTTCGTCTTATTTACGATCGATATAAAAACGCCCTCGTACGCACCTTTATTGACGCCCGTATAGCACCCTTAATAAGAAGGAGGCGGGAAAACAAAAGTGAAAACAAACATTGCGTGCGGTGGAGGCTTTCTGGTAGTTTTATCAGTATCTTCGTAATCTGTTACTCGTTTATAGTAACTTCAGGGGTATCATCATTCATGTATAGATTTACATCTCCTAAATGCTGCTGAAGAAGATTGAAGCATTCTT
>JAUJPO010081383.1:0-10587 GCA_032270745.1 Tiaropsis multicirrata
GATATTTCCGACCATTACGCTATGATATTTCCGACCATTAAAGATATTTCCGCCCGTCTACGGAAAAAAAATTTGCCTCGGCCCCAGAGATCATGTATTTTCTACGACGCAAACGGGTCCACAACACCCGAGGGGTTCAAATCAATTTCGTACCCAGAGCCTGATTCTCCATTCTTTGACTTGCATGATAGCCATTCCAAATCGGAATGCTATAAAAATCATTAAAAAAATGGAGGAGAGGACTGGGGACAAGTTTGGGTTCAAATACATAGTCCACGTAAATACGTCATAAGAATCATCAATAGCATCAGTGGGATATGTATGCCCTGGGTAGACTTACTTTCTTAAAGTCAAAAAGTTTTATAAAAAATCTATTGGTAAAAGATTGCCATCAGAAAATATTTAATTGCTACTAAGAAATATTTACAAATTATATTTACAATTATTAATAAACCTTTCAAAAAAATAACAAATGCATTATTCAAAATCTAAACAACAATAATCTATTTTCCAGCTACAATTTTCTCTCCTTGCTTAGCCAATAAGCCAGGCGTTAAATGCCACCGGATCAAACTGATTGTCTTGCAAGCTAGTCTAGTCGCCATCTGTGATTTGATCTGTGATAAATCGCCAGTTAAAGATAAAACTGGAACATCTTTTTCGAACTGTGAGCCACCAAGTGAGACACAGATGTTAAAAGGTTCGTCTATGCTTGGACAGCAAAAAATTGTGAATGTTCCATCAGTATTTTCTTTTAGATGCGCAGAAAGCATGCTTGTGTTCGGTGACGTTATCTTTAACCGGACATCGCTGAATTGTCCGAAATCGTTTCGAATGTTCAAACGCATAACTTTAGGTTCATGGTTGCCAGTTGCTTGTGCTTTGGTTTTATCGTAGAGCAGGCGGAAGCCTGAAGGTGGCGTATCTCCCACTTTCTTGAAGCTGCCATCTTTGATTGGGTATCTACGCAAACTATCCATTACCCCATCACGAGTGCTCATCGAAGTGGAGGGCGTTTGTGAAGCTGAGCGTCGAATAATACGCCCTTCGAGCAACTTATCCCAATGGTAGAGTGCTTTCTCTGAGTCATAGAGTGGTCCTGATTTTGTTGCGTGGACCAAATTATGCCAGTGATGTTCGGCTTCCGTAGACATATCAGCTGTCGGTCGAACGGATTGTATTAAGCGATGCCAATTTTGTACAGCTTCTTCTTCAGTCGTGCTGACCATACGAATGAGGTTGTGCCAGTTGCTTACGGTTTCATCTTTGTTGATAGATTCCACCTGGGTTCCTGATATAAGTTGGTACCAATCTTCCAACGTTTTTCTGTCCTCTCCCTCAGCATGTAACGTGTCCGTGCCTGTAAATAGAAAGCGTATTCTAAAACAACAGACATAAATGGGCCTTACATCTCCTGTTAAAGTTATGAGTTTTCGAATAATAGGAGTTCGAATTACAGATAAATTGCACTATGGAAACCTTTTGACAGCAGATTGCAAAATGTGGTTGCTTTTGTCTTAGCGGAGTGTTCTTTGTTGTGAACTATAGGATAGGAAGATAGGAGGACACACTGTAAAGAATCTCAAATCAGGACATCAAGTGTAAAAATAATTCGGATGAAAATTTTAAAAGAAAGTTCGGAAAAGCTACAAGTATCAAAAGAGATTGAAAAACATGAAAGACTTAAATATCTTTTTCGAATTTAAGGTTGCTTCTCATCCGAACTTTCTTTACATTTAATGTACCTTGAATTAAGCTGTTCCAATTTTGACAAGCAATAGCCTCTGTGTCGTTAGCCTGAGAACCACAAACAAGATCATCAGTAGTTTTACATACAGCCTTTTCTCTGATGTCTTCTTGAGCAGGTCGTGTTGGTTCTTCATCAGTTGAGATGAGCGTCCACCAGTTTTTATACGCGCGGTCTTCTTGCGACTTGCCGAGAACGGGTTGATCCTTATCTGTTTTGTGTGTCAGATTGCGTCCAAGGCTGGTCTTGATTTTATTCCAGTTTTTCTTTGCACGATTCGGTGGTTTAGAATTAGTTTTTGTTGAGCGAACAAGATGATCCCAGTTCCGGTCGGCAGTTTCTTTTTCGTAGAGTGCATTGCCTGTCAACCGATGCCAGTTTTTGTCCGCGTTTCTTTTTTCATGTTTAGCGGAATTAAAAAGATGGTGCCAATGCTGATCTGATTGTGATGGACGAGATAATGTTTCATCACTCTTAGCACGACGTGTCGAAGATAGAGTTGAAGTACCCACAATCAGGTGATCCCAGTTTTTCAAACTTTTTTTCGGGTCTGTGTTTTTGCTTCGCAATAGATTGTCCCAATTCGTGAACGCATCACGTGAACGCAAAGATGATTTTTGTTTAATCTCACGTGACGTATTTTGTATCAAAATATCCCAATTTTTGAGAGGAGCTTCAACTTTTGATTTCATGGAAGAGGAACGCTGCACGTTGGTTCCTTTTGTCTTTTTCACCAATTGATCCCAGTTATCGAGAGACTCTTTCGACTTTTGTTTATTCTTAGTGTTCGTATGGGTGGTCAAATTATCCCAGTTGTTGTACGCATTTTGTTTTCGTCTCACCGATGACGTACGATGCCCTCGTTTCTTCATATCAGATGTAGGAAACCCTTGGATCAAATTGTCCCAACTTTTATAAACCTCTTTGTTGGATTTCGGTTTTACAGAGGGTGTTTTTTTGACAGATTGTGTATTTTTGATTAGTTCACTCCAGTTTTCAAGTGCAATTTGTGTTGCACCTTTACGACTGTGTCGAGGAGACTTGATTTTCAAAGAATGATGTTTGCGACGTTTTTCGTCATCGTTACTACGATGTTTTGTCGGGCTTCGGTGCGATTTATCGTCAATAGTGCTTGGTTTTTCGTTCCGCCGAGAACGTACTCGTTCACTTTCGCTCCTTTTGATAGACTTCATTTTATTTTTGGCGGGAGAGCGATTACGAGAAGTAACTTTTTTCTTTGAATACTGCTGATATTTTCCGTACAAAATGATGTCTGGTATTCTTGACCGCACAATCATCCAGTTCGCACGGGCGCGTAAAACCCCCGCAACGTACTTGTTACGCGTTGCTTGACGGCGATTTAAGTTCAATTCGTTTAGATAAGAATCCCAAGTTACGCGCTCGCAGCGTAGTTTCTCCGGATATTTTACAATGTCTTTGACTCGTGAAGCCACTAACAACCAGTTAGCTCGTGCTCGTAACTTCTTAGCCCGGAAACGTTTCAATTTCATGATGGTAGGACTTGATCGCTGCTTGTATGTTGCGAATTTCATAGGGGAAAACACACGACCTGTTACACGACCAAAATCGACGATATCCGAGATCATTGAGCGAAGAAGTAACCAGTTAGCGTTGGCGCGTTGTCGTAAAGCTTTCACACGCATGGAGCGGTAGTTGATTTTCTGCTTTTTAAGAGGCTTGACAAACCAAGGTTTCGATCTCGGGGAGATGCTTTCCGATTCTGTGACGTCACTTATATGAGAACGTAAAATCATCCAATTCGCACGAGCTTTCTCTCTTTTTGCACGCGAAATCTGCTTTTTACGTGTATTTCTTCTTCGTGACGTGTCTCTGTGTGGTACGCGCAGCGGTCGTGCAGAGTTGATAACTTCAGGTAACCGTGATCTCAATATTTTCCAGTTTGATTTTGCTCGAATCTTTTTCGCATTTTTTCGCAAATCTAAATCTGTTTTTTCGTCCAGTGTAATAGGGAATGAGATACGGTCTGTAAAATTACTGATGATGTAATCATTTCTTTCATTGTTCAGATGAGAGATGTTCTTGGGACGACCATCGTTGGAGGTGATATGAAATATTTCGCCATGTTTCTCGATTTCACTCTTTACTTTAAGTTCATTAGAGTTAAAGAAAATGGAACTTTGTGAACATTTGATTTTGACTGGGTCTTTCTCAAGAAAATTAGCGCCTGTGTTTATGGTAGCTCTCATTTGAAGCATTTCAATATTGTTATCGTGTTGAGCTAATTGTTGCAAAGTGTTGGCAAAAGTCTCATATCTCTCTAGTTGGTTAACAATCTGATGTTTTTGAGATTTCAGAGCATATACTTTAGTTTGACAAACGTCCTCTAACCGCTTATGTAACTTTTTCTCGTGTTCTTTCAGCGCCGTTATAATACGTGCCATACTGTCGCTGATCTCAGCATACGTCTCATTGGCTTGCTCTTTCAACGTTTTCTTTGCATTTTGCAAATCCATCAACGCAACTTGTAAATTCGGTGAGCGACTTTTGAATTCGTATAATTGTCGTCGCATTTCATCTTTTGCTTGCTCGGTCGCGCTATTGATTGGGATACAATGATGGTTGGAACTGCTATGGAACAGGTTAGCGCATTTTTGACATAAACATTTTTGACAAGGAACACAGAACGTGTTTAACAATTCTTTCTCGTGATCTACACAGTAATATCGTTTCTTCACTAAGCTGGAAACATCTGTACTGCAATCGATATCTCGTACACGATGTCCTTTAGTGTACTTGACAACTTGGTGAGCATTTGCGCAATTACAACATAACAAATCTTGACACGTATCGCAGTAGTAATCAGCTTCGATGTCTGACTGACAAACGGCACATAGTAAATTTTCCGAACTGTCATCTCCACCATCTTCCATTTGTCTCAATGTCATGAAGTTCGGACAAAAGAGTTCCTCTTCGTCACCACTCAAACGAATCTCGGTCTCACATACCGGACATTTGAATGAAGAGCCATCGCTAGCTTCAACAAACATAGCAACACAATGCCTACACAGGGTGTGACCACAGCTTAATAAAATGGGCGAATCAAATTCTTTAGAGCAACCAAGACATTTGGGCGGATTAACAGGGCGTTTTGGTGGTTTCGCGGTACATTGATGGCGTACCTTTTTACGACAATTCTCGTTATGTTTAATACGAACGCGAGAGTTTGTCTTTTGACGCTCGTTATTCGGAGCCGGTGCATGTTTGGAACATTTTTTGCGACTTTTGCGAGAATCGTCACATCCAGGTTTTGGTTTCGCCGACTGAAATAACTCCGAGTTATCGGTACTCAAAATAGTAGCCAGATTCTTATGGGAAACTGCTGGGCTTAATATCGAGATCATTCGTTTACGAAAGTTTTTCTTCTCTTCAGTTTCCTCGTTATCAGAGACACAACATGTACATTTACGAGGTTTCGAAGATGTTTGTGAATGTTTACGACATCTTTCTGTTTCATCGTCACTTGAAGTTAATTTACGATACTTTTTTGAAACATTACGACGAGATTTGGTACAAATTTCGTGGTTACGACCCATGGCTGAAGGATTTCAGCCTTGAGTTAGTTTATCCTTTCTCGCAGACGAATTTGATTGACATCAACCAGAAAAACAAATCTTCTTTCCATGTCAAAAAATTCAGTTAAAAGCAAAATATTGGGACGCCTAAAAATCTGTAAAAAAAATAATATTCAAATTTCTCAAAAATATCTCAATGCTTTAGAAAGACGGGGGTCAAAGATTAATAAATATGGAATCAAGTGCTGATACTTAAAACCCCCTGATATTGATTATCTTTAGAAGGAAGATTACCTCCTTATAGAAATGGCATTAAATTTAGATGAAAGAATAACGAAACGTTTTTTCAGCGTTGTTTGATAAAAAACAATGGGGTATTTGAAGCCGCTATAATGTAAGGAAGCATTTTTTGATTAAGTCGAATTTAAAAGCAGCTGCATTAGTTACCATAGAAACGATGCATCTGAATGAAAGTCTCAGTGGTTAGCATCAATCGAGCATTACTTTGATTGAGTTTGATTTTTTGACTTCAATATCTCGAATACTTCTATTATCATTTATACTGAAAATGGTTACAGTATTCGAAAAGTTTCAAGAATTCTTCTGAGAGGCAATACCCAGTAGAAAGGGAACGTTGTTTCAACGTCAGAACATTATTCGGACGTTGAAAGAATGTTGGAATAACGTTGTGTGCCTGCTGGGTAAATTTTACAAACATGGCCAGACCCTGATAAGACCTGGTAAGAGAAATATTGAAAAATATTAGATTTAAATGCAAAGAATCAGTATCTTTATAGTATAAATTATGAATTTTGAAAAAATATAATAGAAATAAATTATAGCGTATAACCAGGTCAATGTACATAATGCTTGCTGCCATTAAAAAAAATCAACAACTTGAAATGTTATTCACCTGAGCTTTAAAAGATCTTGATAGTCTCAGTTTCAAATTGAAACTTCACAAACAACAGTTCATTGTGTACAAATTACTGATTAAAAAATAAATTTGGTCATAATAATTTAGCCTCTGATCCAAATGAGATCCGATTTCGTTTCCGTGCTTCCTTCGGAAGGACGTACTGAGAACTCATTCCTGACTGTTGTTATACAACTATTGTTTTATTGTTTCACATGAGAATTTATTGTCATCAAAGTGATTCAGGACGTCACCATGCAAGATTGACAACTTTACATTATAGGATCTGAGGTAAATTATTATTTCAATTAAATTGCATATTATTTGTTTTATTAACCAATAATATATATAGGTAGATAAAAATGTATTTATTCTAATAAAATAAAATATACAACTTAAGAAGGAAAATATGTACATACCATTTGAAACGAAGGAGAAAACAACTTTAATCGAATACTTTACTTTTACCAAAACCATTTATTTAATGTCACAAAGAAGCGCAACTCCCCGTAAAGTCCAGTGGTCTGGGTTTTGCGTGGTGCGTAACCAAAGCGGTGTGATATACGTCAAGTCCGTACGATTTGGCTTCTTGTACACTGGACACATATATAAGCGGGGATCTTTGGGTCCCGTATTGTTGATAGCGTAAATGTGAACAACGGGTAGGACCGAAAAGAGTGTTTTGGGTGCAGACTCAATGAGTTTACAATTCTTTCGATCCCATGCAGCACCATCGATGAACAAGCCATAAACGTATACACCCTCCTAAAAAAATAGAGAACGAAAGTGCATCCTTATTCCAGTTTAGGTGCAAAACAGAAAGACGTCCAACAAGTACAAACCATACTATCTTCTGACATTATACTTTCTTAAGTTCAATTTGACCTCATGAAGAGCAATGATACCAGTATCAAAGATATACTTTTTCTAAAACTCATTGAAAGGTTCAAGGTACTTACGGACGGTGGGCTAGAGATGTCTTCTTTCATATGTTTCATGACGTCGTTATGTAAAACAACTGAATCCAGAGCCCATCCTTTGTGTGCACGCGTTACTTCTTGTCGCATAGCAGTCAAGAAACCTTGAGGGTTGAAGAAACCGGTCATCCAGAAGACCTTTGGACGCCCGTGGAACACCCATTGTTGGAATTGTTGGTTACGCTCAATCAATTCCGTGAACCAGAAGCCAATGGTTGACGATTGCCACGAAATCTAAAGGAATCGAAAACCATTCAGGTCAAAACTCGTTGTGATGAGCAAGACAGTAAAAATGGTAATTGAGGTATATAGAGATATATAGACAACCTTCATGGACAAACAAACAAACAAACAGACAAAAGCAAAAAATAACTTAACGAGGAAGAATACGAAAAAAACGAACCTTTTGCCACAAGGTTGGAACTCTGGCATCGTAAATATTATCCAACGCATCCCGCAAATTCTAAAATAATTAATAAGGATTTTTTTGTCAGTGTTAGTGTAAAATCGTTCCAATAAAAGGTAGCGATACAATTTAACTAAAAGGCGATGATCAAATTTGAAACATCTGAAACAGCTTATTCACACCAAATCTCCAAGCAGATCCACTAATCCACTGATTTCCGTAAGAGGGAATATATTTCATATATATTTCACTGCATCCCTTTAGAGCTACTGATTTGTTATCCTATTAATTCACACCTTAACGAAAACAAATTTAGAGCGGGGAAGAGAGAATACTGCATTTTGAGATCTTAAGAACATTGCTTTAAACCTCTAAAAGAATTCAAATCCACCGCACCAAGTTAAATTTCGTCAGAAAAACTTTTTTTGTTAACTTTCAAATTTTCTTTCCTCCAAAACTAACCCCTCAAGGTAGTTGAAATAACAAATCACGAGAAAGAAAAGGTGGTATACCTCACTCATAATAATGGTTCCCTCGATAGCAAGTTGTAGATCAGTTAGTGTGTTTCGTACAGCTGTGATGACACGCTGCATACGATCGATCTCTTGACGTAAAAAAATATTCAACGGCTGTAAAGCTCCCATCTTTTGAAGTTTGGCTTTCACCTGAAGAAAGAAAACAAAAGGTAGGTATTAAGAAGCGAAGTCAGCATAGGGTATAGTTCCCCTGATATCCAGGGGTGGGAAAGACTTTGGAATATTATACATAGAGTAAGAAGGCTAAGAAGGCTCTGGAAAAATACCAGAGATCAATTTTAGTCTCGACAATGTTAAGATGGTCAAAAACATTGAAATACATATCGGAAGTTTGCTGAAGAAGACACAAATGCAGTCGCTATCTTTTTAGTGTTCTCTTTCGGAAGAAGATAAGATAACATTGTACCTCATGAGGAACATAGTCATCAGGAAGTCTGGACAACATATCTTGTGCTTGTCTCATCACAATACTTTCTCGTGTTTCACCGGAGCCACCTCCACTATCTTTGGGTTGGATGTTCAAGATGGTCTCCAATGTTTCACGTGTTGTGTTTGTCTGGTAACTAAACAATTCAAGAAAAGCCAAACAATTCAAGAAAAGCCAAAAAATTAATACCCTTTTATCATACAATATTTGAGTTACAAAATGACAAGGTTAAATTATTCTTTTGATAGTCAAGATTATTATTTGCTCTGTCTATTCAATGTGTTGAAACTAAACAAAACATATTACAGAACAGTTTTCGAATTCTGACATTTCTTAGAGCATAAACAGATACAGAAGGTACTCGAATTCATTGACGGAGAGTGTTGACTTCCATATAAGGAATATAGACGAACACACCTCTCTCCGTCAAATCTTTGGAGTACTTTCTGTATCCGCCAGTGTAGAGGGTACAGAGGACTAGGAAACAAATAATGACGTGTGTCAGACTTACGTAATATCAGCATTAGCATGCAATCCAAACACTTCAGGAGTATCCATCGCTGGTAAAGCCGTAATACATTCACGGAATTCGTCGATACTATTCACTTTTGGAATTTTGTATCCTTTGAAGAAATTGAATTCTTCTTTGAACATGTCATCACTGAACCATACCTTCAAATGAAAGAAAAATCAACCTTAAAAGAGTCCGAAAATCATTCACTTGTGGTTCGATTTTACAAAACTGTCTATTTGGGAAATGGTTTCGTCGTGCTGCTATCCAAATAACTATTATTCTAAATGAAAGAGATATATTTCATAAATACATTGGGAAATTTTTGACAAATGATCAATTACCTTGGCATAGGTATTCAATAGACGTTTATCATAATCATCAGTGACACGACCTCCATATTGAACTTCACCAATCATGTAGCGAACTGTATTCCATGAAACACCCTTTTGTTGTTAGAAAAAGTTTTGATTGTACAGTTAAACTCGAACTCCTATAATTCGAAAACTCATGTAATTCGAACAAATTTTCTGGTTCCCTGCGAATTCGACTTACATGGGTTTAACTGTATATACATATGTATACATGGCAATGAAAAAAAATTAGTTAGGACATGATAAACATAAATACATTAGACTGATTTCCAACCCATCTGAAGCTATGAAAACACTTCTCTATCTTACAGTGTAAAGATTTAATATTTAGAGTATAATAGTATCATTGTCAGCAAAATACCTTCTTCGCGTCCAAATCGTCTAAGTGATTTTGTACAAATTGAACAGTAGCAGTTAAATCAGATTGATTGAATTCGTAAGGAATATTCCAGCCAAGTGGTCCGAACTTTCTACGCTCCTGAAAAACAATAGTATAGTATTGTTAGGGTAACCCCTAATTTCAAGACTTTCAAGAAATTTCAAAATCCAAAAGTTTATATAAAGACATTGTCTTATGATACTCGTATACAATTTTCACCGGATGCTTTTCCTCGACTAATTCCAAGACTTTCAAGAAATTTCAAAATTCAAAAAAACATCAGTCTTATAGTAGTGGATTCAATATACATTCAGCATTACTACGATTCTGTGTTGCAAAGATTCATAGACTCTAATACCTGAACAACAGTATGCAAGAAGGCCACACCATACAACATGGATTTCCATTGCGGCATCGAACAAATGTCCAATTGATCTTGCGATACACCAGCGTATGTTCGTTTCAAACCAGCTTTAACTCCTTGTGGAGGTTCATTGGTGAATTTGATGGAACACTAGAATGGAGAGAGAAGAAATTAAAAGTAAAAAGATCAAAGTCAAGAATGTTTTTTTTTATTGATATGTTTTGTCAACAATGTAAATTGTTTTTCATTTTTATTGGCCCAGCGCTTAGCGTACGGGCCTTTCTTTAGCACTGCGTCCGGTGTGTGTAAGTTAAGTGTGTTACTCACATGGTAGACGGTGTTCGCTTCTAATTACAGGCTATTGCCAACGCGCCATATTCAGTTATTGAGGAGATA
>JAUJPO010081394.1:0-10586 GCA_032270745.1 Tiaropsis multicirrata
CCCCCCCCCCCACTTGGGCAAAAACTATGTCTGGGTATGCGGGGACCTTAAGGGTTGGTTTTTCAAGCTCCCCGAGTCTCTCTAAGGGTCACAAAAATCAGGAAAGATCAAAAGTGTCTCTCTAAGGGTCGAAAATTAGAGGATTTTTGAAGTAAAAAGTCCATAATAGAGGGAAATTTTTGCAAATTAAGGCAAACATTTGGAAAAAAGTCTCTCTAAGAGTCGCTTTTTTGTCAAAAATCAGTCTCTCTAAGGGTCGGGTCTTGGAGGTCCGGGCCGCACATACCCAGCATCCCTCAAACCTAGTACCCCCGGGTGAATTACATTTTTCAGAAGGAACACATCCATTATTTTCAGGCATTTGTGTCGCAACACACTCCCGCATTACACACCACAACACACACACACACACACAAACAATAAATAAAATCTTGATAAATTCAAAAAAGAGTCTAGTGAAACTATAATGCAAAACAGTAGCTTAGACTCCAAAACCAAATGTGCACAAAAGCTTATTAATAAATAATTTTAATCATTTTCTTTCCAGCTTTAATTATGATAAATTATTTTCTTCAGATTATACAAAACCAGTTACGAACTTGAAGCAACTGGAAAATGCAAACAACCATGGCTTTTGGGGGAATTACATTATCAATTCCAACAACACTATACAACTAGCTTGGGATCATGTTCATTTTTACCACGGTTATGAGCTATACTGGTGGACTGATGTCAAGGGAAAAAATGGCAAAATTTATATCGACCCAACAGTTTTAGAACGTTCAAGATTCTACGAAGTTGAATATTTTTCCTTTACAGAAAATACGGAAAACGTTTTTGTTTATTACTTCCAACTCGAAGGATGGTTATATGGAAGAGGCTATGGTGAAAAGTCTACTGTTTTAAAAACTTTGAAACCATATATCGGTATGAATACAATATGAATAAAATTATGCAAGTATGATTGAATTATATGTTAATAAAACCTTTTTGCACTCAATTTGATCAAGTCCAGATGTTTCCTTTGTGATAAGACCAAGTCAAGCAATGTTAAGCTCGTAATTAATCTTTCTCTATTTCAAGGTCAACCTTATCCTGTTTCGAATGTGACACAAGAGTATAATGCCAATTTGACTATCATTGATATTACTTGGAGGCGTGAAATTGGACGGAAATATGTTATCGTATATTATCCAAAGAATGAGTGTAAGCTGACTAGACAAATCGTGAAAATGTCGGCTAACAAAACTAGGATTGATGGCTTGGAAGACATTATTTATAAGATTTTTGTATACGAAGTTGTAAACCATCATGAGGAAGATAGGTTATCAAAGCTGCAGGCAACTTTCATCTTGGCCAGACCTGGATACATCGGTCAACCTTCGGCTGTGGAAGAACTTTTGCAAATGAACAGCAAGAGTGACCATTCGATAACGTTAAGGTGGAAGACTTTATCTGATGACCAAACTGGAGATGGAAAACTGTTGGGTTACAAAATTAGAGTTTATGCCAATTCAACTTATCTCACTTTGAACGAATGTAATGATGATTCTTTCATTGATAAAGATGTTTTGTATTTTTATTGCTTTGTCCATGGGTTACCACTGGCTGTACAGCTTGATGTTTGTGTGTATGGATACAATGAATATGGTGATGGTTATGAGTCTTATATGAAAGTTTTTGTTAAGAAGTCCATTTATACTGGTTAGTTTCTTCTCTGATCTAGACTAGAATTGGGTTTTTCCAGAAAAATCCATATTCCCACTATATTGAGGATGTCGATTTTTCTTAACACCAACCCCCCTGGATATCCGTGCTGAAAGTTTCGAGCCCCCTGGATATCTTGGTACTCAAATTTTTACCCCCTGTATATCCTAGGATATTGAAAATTTCGGACCCCCCTGGATATCCTATAGCCTCAACAGGGGGGGTACGGATTTTTCTGGAAAATCCCATTGTCGACTTGTCAATTTGTCGATTTAATACACTAATTCTTATCCAAAATGTTCTGTACAGGTGAATATTTTATTGTTTTTAACTATTATCTGAATTTTGATATCTCCTTGTTTGTAGTAAAACTAAAAATATCTAACTTCAATTTCAATTTCAGATCTTCCCAGAGAAGTTGAAGATTTGATGGTTTCTAGCACTAGCAGAGATAATACGTCGATCAAAGTCCAATGGCAAAAACTTACTGCATCCAATACTGGGATATTTAGCCTCAAGAGTTACAAAGTTCTTTTATCAAGCAATGGTGATGTTAAACGTGAAAAGAATGTTGACATTGCTCCTTACATTTCCCATCTAGCATACCCAATAGGTAATTCAAATCCATTCTTAACCTTAACATCTTTAATTACAACTTTCCCGTGATTGCTCCACTCTATTTGGGTTTGATATAAAAAGATAATACTCTCGGAATAGTCAGGGGACCGGAAAGATGTCAAAAACTTAATACCTTTAAGAGAACTTATTTTGGCGAGCACTTATTTTGGGGAATGATCGACTAAAACATTTCTTTTACCGTTATTTGGGAAATTTCGATAAAAAAGAGGGATGACCATGGTTAAAGGCCATAAATATTAATAAACTTTTTTTGGCGAACCATCACTTTTTTTAATTAAAACTTTTTTTTTACTTCTTTTACAGTGGAAAGATATATTGAGATAACCTTTCCCAGTTTGGATGGCAATCGCTTGTACAATATCACTGTGTGTGTTATGACCAGAAGAATGGGATGTGGCCCGCCTAGTCATCTATTCAATGTCAATCCAGGCTATTTTCTGAACAGTGAGTTCTTTTCACTTGCTTCCTTTTACCAAAGTACGCCGTTCACACAGATTCATCAATATTTTCCAAAATTGGGATATTTCAAAAAAAAACCATACCTGGTTGATAAACTTACCCCTGGGTTGACCTTGATTGACAAACGCTTTTAGGCGTTTTTTTTCCTGAAAATGTATCTTAATTTTTACATGTAAAAGTGTGAGAGAGTGGGCAGAGTAAAATTTGGGGTCATCTCCTTGAAATTATTATTATATCTTATTCGGATAAGTCAAATAACGACACCTACTTTTCCAGAACCTCTAGAAGGTTTATCATAAACCGTCTATAGTCCCATTTTCACGTATCAAAACGAGTATACGCGGATTTTCGACGGAACTTATCTAAGCCCCCCTGGAGTAAATCAAGTCAATTCACCCCAAAGAATTTCAAAATTATATCATCGTCCGTCATGACAATTTTCATGTGCTCAATGAAAGGGTGGACGGAGTAAAATTTGTTGTCAACTCCTGGAAATTACATTGAAGTTCGAGATTCTACGATTCCGCGGACAGAAACTAAAATAATGCATAAGAAGAGTATATATTCATATAGAGCATATATTCGACCTTTGCCTAGAGGGGGTCTCCAGGGAAAGTTTTGTCTGTTTTATATTTAACCACCATTTCAGTCCATTAAACACAAGCCAGTTAAGACTAAGTCCTCCAAAAACCTTAACCTTAACCCAACGAGGGCATTTTGGCTGAAAAGCTAGTGGTTTTGAGCTATGGTCGAAAGACTGAGGGTCGTAAAAATGAACGCACGGTGTACGTCATTCGTTGTCTATAGGTTAAAATTTCAATTGTTTCATTCCGCGGTGAAGTGAAAGTGATGTGTAAGAGCTATCGCTCTTTCTCAGACGTTGATAGTGATAGAGCAATTTCTCAACCGAAATATGGGAAACCTGAAGTTGAAGTTGAGCTTGAAGGGTGCGAAAGCTGTAAAAGTTATAAAAGACTATAAGGCGCGGTTTCTGAAAAAACTAGTGAGTAGAGAGAAGGAAGTAACTTTGCTTTTAAAAGACCCGATTTGTTAGCGCTAGACCGAAAACATATGTGTATTTAATTTAACGATTCAACTATCCCACAAAAAAATCGGGAAATTTAATCTTTTGAAAATGAATCCGTTAAAAAGTATCTCTTTTTTCTTTCTTTTAGTGACACCACTGAAAATCATTTCACTTGACCAATTACCGGAATTGCGTTTTGATTATTTGAAGCTCCGATGGAAAATTGAAAAAGATGAGGCGTTATTGCCGCTGGTTGGTTTTGTGTTCGAATTCAGATGTCATTTGAATTGGCCTTATAAATGCCACTCCAAACACTTCGACGTTCCAATGAAAGATTTGACACGAGCGGGCAATAGGACATTATTCGAGCGCTCTATTAACTTCCACTGTTGCGGCCATTCGACACCTGCTACTGGTACGGTTGTTTTTGTAAAATATCAAACATATAATCAATACAAGTTTTCCGAGTGGAGCAATGTGTTCAGTGTGAGAACCAGATTTAAAAGTAAGTGATTGTTTGTCGAAAGCTTCCAGTTGTAATTTCGGAAAAACTCATGTATCATCGATACAATTTGTTTTGCAATTGGAAAAGGTATTAATGACAGAGTAGCAAATTTTATTAATTTTGCAATAAATGTTATGATGTAAAAGTTCGCCATCTAAAGTTATTATTTCTTTATTGAAGCAAGCACCCTCAGACACTATTCAGATTATTATTTTAAAATTTGAAATTTAAAAGGTTGTACTTGAAACAGCATCAATAATGACATATATTCTGTTCTATATTCTTCTCTCTAGACTTTTTTGTTATTGATTTTTTTTAACATTTTATATTTGTTCAGATTTATCACAACCAAGAGATTTGACTTTGGAGAGATGCAAAGATCGTGCAATTTTAACATGGAGTCAAATACCGGAAGATCACGATGGCTACTGCGTCAATTATCGGTCGCTTCGTTACGGTATTTGGCACTCCTGTTGCATTCCCTCTTCTGACCGAATGTTTTCTTATGGTAAGATGTTAACTATTTAGGACGTTAGACACGTAAATGTAGGCCTGTACATAATTCGACTAAACAAAACCTGTAAACGAAAATCTATGTACCGGCCGCCACACATGTGTCTAACGTCCTAAAATAACAGATAATCAATCGATATAAAAGGGCTCGTTACAATTTTCAAGCTCTTTTTGCCTGGTTTATCGTTTAGCGATTTCGTGCGATTTAAAGATTGTTGACTTTTGACCGGTTGAGAATGTCAGTCACTAGAGACTGGCAGACCAACGAAGTTTGGTAGATGAGCTTGTGGAGAGATTATGTGTGATCGTAATGAGGCTTTTCATGCTGATGATATGTTTGGATGTGTCTTCTGTGTGCACCGAGCCTATTGTTTTTGTTGGTTTATTTTTTCTCATATTTGTTGGTTAGGGCATCTGCTTGGAGCTTAGAATGACCAGGAGTCTACTATGCCAAATAAATTGAATACTCTATCTTTTCATGGCACGCGTTTTCTATTGCTGACATTGTGGCTCGTATGAACAGAATTTTAATGAAATTCCTAATTTCTTTTTGCTTCTAGATTATCACCGAAAAACTGTTCGATTTGAGATAGGTATTGTGGAGAACAAGTGGGATATTTCTGCTGTAAGATACAAATGCTCACCACCCTTCGGCAATGAAAAATTACAATTTCGGGTCGCCGCTTATAACAAGTATGGGACTGGATATTACAAACAAACTAGCTTCGAACGATGTGGCGTTACAAAAAGCACAGGTATCACACGTTTTTTTATATTTATATATTTTTTTTGGTTTCAAGCCTTAAAATGTTCTTAAAATGTTCCTACTAAAGTCTTTTAATTCGGGTGTATATAATCGAAAATGAAAAATAATGTCCTTTTTTGTATACTGTTGATTCTCCAAAGCCTCCAAATGTTCTTAACATGTTCTTAGTTTTCTTTGAGCTCGAAGCCTAATATTCTTCATAAGTCCCTTTTCATCAATTTATCTATGCAAGACCATTACGTAATATATTATTACCACATACTTTCAGAACTTCGAACTTCTTTTGTCTAGTCCGGTTCTTTTCGCCAAACTTGTTTTCCTTGTCGTTGTGAAATCTAGTATTGAGACGTCTATTGTCTTATTTAAAGACGGGGGGGGGGGGGCATGCAAGAGAAACACAACAAACAAGTGTTTCCTTGTTGTTTTTTCGCGAAAAAAACTCTTTGAACATACCTTATCTGACAAAAAAGTGACGAAAGTTTTTGGAGGTGACAAAAACTTTGTCCGACGAAAAAAAAGTCCAAACAAAAAGGTTTTTAGGCTAAAATTTGGGGTTTTTTTGGACAAAAGTGACGAAAATATTTGTGGGTGACGAAAATTATGTCCGACGACATAAACCTTCGTTAAACCTTCCTTTATTATTTAAAAGTTTGAGTTTGATGCGTAATTTGTACTTTCCCAAAGGACGCCGTTAAACTCCCGAAGTTCTTCGGCCCACCCGGATCATATAACCGACCGGGTTGGTTCAGGCTTGACTCAAAACACCCATTAGGTACACAACGTGATTCCAACATTGTTTCAACGTCAAAACAATGCTCCGTGTCTGCTGGAGCGCAGATCATGCGCATGAAAATCTTGAAATATTTTAAATATAAAGAAACCGTAGATTTGCAAACTTTTCTGCTAAAACCTTTCTGAGGCAGAACAACAATGCAAGTAAAGATTGACTTTCTCGTTTATAGTCCAACAACAGAAAGGTACGCGGAAAACTCATTTTTCATCGTTGACACTAACCATTGTGTTGGTGTCATGTTTCGTTTTGTTTTCATTCTGTTTGATCACGTGGCGCATCAAAAGACGCTTAGCGGTCCGTGCGGAGATCAACACAGTTACCGCTCGTATTTTTCAAGCAGGCCAGCAGGCTTCGGATGGACAGGAGGATGAGGAGCCGAACGAACAATGGGACTTAATGAAGCCTTTGAGATTACCATCTTACAGAGAAACTATGGAACGTTTTAACACTGACCCTCCGTCTTATGATGATGAACCATTAGAAAATGAAGCTCCTGTTTATTCACAACAGGCTGAACAAACTGTCTGAAATTTCTTAATATGTATACCGGGTGACCCTAAAAGAAAAATTTAACTGTTTGATGAGCTAAACAAATTGTTTTTTAGTTTAATATATTTATTC
The DNA here is from genome assembly GCA_032270745.1 of Tiaropsis multicirrata. Classification (NCBI taxonomy): domain Eukaryota; kingdom Metazoa; phylum Cnidaria; class Hydrozoa; order Leptothecata; family Tiaropsidae; genus Tiaropsis; species Tiaropsis multicirrata. The sequence continues at coordinate 7,031 of JAUJPO010081394.1, forward strand.
CATTACATAGAAGAAAGACTAGCTTTAACTTTGAGGTATAGCTTTTTAATTTCTCAGTTTATCTATCTTTTGAGGTCTAGTCTTAACCCTTAGCTACCGCTGTATTTTTTTTTTAATCTTTTTTTTTCCCCTTTTTTTCATGAATTTTTATTTTAAAATTCAAAAGCAGATTGTGGTCACAGTGATAAGTTTCAGGTAATTCTTTCGGGTACCACTGGAAAACTATTTGTCTCAGCTTTCGAAAATAACCAGGGTATTTTGGCTGAAAAGTTAGCGGTTTCGAGCTATGACCAAAAGACTGAGGGTCATAAAAATGATTTTCTTGGACGTACGGTGTACGTCATTCGCTGTCTAAAGGTTAAAAATATTTGGTCTGGTCACCCCTTGCTTTATAATTGCAAACTGTCGGTATTAAAATAACCTACATGCATAGCCGCCCGCCATTAGTCTGATTTGGTAGTCCTTTTTCTATGAGAAACTTTATTTTACTTTAGAAGATGAGAAGAAGCCCATAAAAGACGTCATTGAACTTAAAACTGCATTTAGAAAACAACTTAATCTTGTAACTGAATGCTGAAAGTTTTTATTGTATATAATTTAAGCTGTCGTTGAGTAGATTTTTTTTATCTTAAATTTTTTTATTTTTAATACAGTATTTGAAATCGGAATGGAAATTTTACAGTATATTTTTCGTATTTTAGCTTATTTTTTTAAATTCTTTTAGTACGTAGATTATTTGTATAGTTTATATCATTGAAATATCTTGAAGTAATTAGCAGAAATTTAAAACCTTTCTTCTAAACCGGGGTTCCCACAAATCTCCCAAATGATCTCCCAAATTTGTTCAATGTGCTCCTCAAATTCTCTCTCATAGAGTGATGAAGTGAATGTAGATGATAATGATTACAAAATGTGGTCCTTTTAAGAGATTCCTTCTCTCTTTGCTCCTAAGGAACAGTTATAGAATGCTCAAATTCTTTGGTTTTTTACGTTATTATTTAGTCTCGATATAGCAGTGTTCGGAAAAAACCTCGCAATTGGGCTATTGTTTTGAAAAAGTCAGTGAAAAGTTAAGGCAATCATTTTGTAAAAATTGATTGTTAAATAAGAAATTATCCTTGAAACTATTCAATATGCTGACCATAATACTACCTTAAGGGAAGAAAATTTTCGCGAATTTGGCCCTAATTCGCGAAATTTTCTTTCGCCGCAAAATTAACCTCCCGAAACTCATACTAAACTGCACTCGAATCGCGGAAATTTCTTCCACGAAAAACGCAATTTAGGAGAGCTGAATTCCTTCTGTCCGTCTGTTCAGCGTTTTTCTCGAAATCTAGTCATAGGATCGTCCTGATTTTTTGCATTTTTCATTTTCATTTTCATTTTACACGATGTAAAAATAATAGATAACCAACTTGCCTTGATTCTCAAAAAACATCCGTAAAAATAATATTAATGACATTTTTGCATCGTAAAAAGTGCAATTAAATAAAAACTTGCTTCATCTGCAACCTTCTATTGGACAGAATCGATCACGCGATGTAAATCTTTCCACAATTTGGATTAGAAAAAGTGTATTTTCTTATAGGCAGCCTCACAGAAGGAATTTTTGAATTAGATGATATTGATGTTCTATAAACATCCATCAGTTTACTTTGTATTAGGCAACCTTCATGCACTTTTCATGCGTGAGATATCGCAGTTCAAAGCACACGTGTATTTTTCAGATAACAGCTTTTTATGAGCGTTTTTTAATCCAGATCAAGCTTGTGTGGTATCAAGCCGATCCGTATTCAATTTGCCTAAAGATTGGTACCTTTATCTTTTGAAAAAAATTCCCAAATCTGCAGTAAATAGAAATTCAAATTTTCTATCAATTCAGTGGATATAAAAAGGTGTCTAGAAATCGAGCTAAAAGCATAACACGCACTGCACACACAGCATTTAAATAGAGTGTTGAATGGTTGCTCTTTTGGAAGCAGTGCTTTCTAGAGGTAGTTGGTTATCTATTATTTTTACATCGTTGGCCTGCCGAAAGAATTATTCTCCCTTTTGCAGCCTAGGAAAAGTGGGTTGTTAAACAATCAAAGTTTGGATCAGGTTTTGGTTTTTTAATTAACAGAACAATAACTATATAACAGAATCTGTTCTCTGGTTAAAAAATCCACCACCCAGCAAACCACGATAACCGGCCCTGATCCAAAAGTTGTCACGACAAGAAAACTATTTTAACTAACTATTTGAATGTTCTCAAATGCAACGTTTTGTTTTGTTGTTAAGCTTACCCATAATGCGTCGATTTGAAATATCCTCCAAACAATTTTTCTTTCATCATTTCCAACGCGCCTTTCTTTTCTCCGCCCCCTTTAACTAAAGTGACGCCCAAACGTTTTAAATTCGTAAACCAATCTAACATTACACTTTCATCGTCAATCAAATCCGATAACTCGTAAGTTGAAAACCCGTTTTTCTTGAAGTCGCCTGACTTCCACATAATTGGGTCTAAGTATCGGACATCATCGTCTAACCCTTTCTGAATATTCTGCAAATATTCAAACGGGTAGGAACTAAAGTGACCGTCTGTCCATGAAATGTTTATAGATTTATTTGTAATTTCAATGTCTTTAGGTTTGACGTCTAAGGGTAGATTAAAAGGTTCCAGTACTCGATTGTAAGATTCAACTTTGAAGCAAGATGGACATTGGCATTGATCTCTAAGAAAAATGTTTGCAAATTCGGATTCTTCGCCATCGTTCCAAGAGACTTTAAGAGAATGATTTTCATGGTCTTCGATAACTGAAGGTGCGCACAATGCATGATGGGAAGTTGAAAACAAACGACTTGTGTTAGTTTCCAATAGCAATCTAACATTTGTTGCTATTGATTGGTGCAAATCTTTTCGATTGGCTTTTGCCAGCGTTGTCAGCGTTCTAATGGCTCGCCTCATGTCTGGTTGTTTTATTTCGTAAATCTAAAAGTTTTTGAAAATTCTTGAGATTGTAGTTAAATATTAGTTAAAGCAAGTCTTGCATTTGAAAAAGTTAAAATTATGTTTACCTAATCTATTGAAAAGCATTGAAATGTATCAAAAGTGTTACCCTTTGGGAAAGCGATGCTCTTGTCTAAATTGCAGTCCTATACAAAACGACTAGATGTGATTCGTTGGAAGATGAGGAGCCTAGTAATATTTAATACCTTAACCTTTCCAGCCCGAAAGACATATATATATACGTTCCAAAACACTCTATTTACCATACTGGACACTTTTGGTCATAACTCCTGACCACTTGAGATTCAAGAAAAAAGATTCTCCTATTTTTTGTAGCTGAGAAAGAGAGCTTTCCTTAAACTTGCTCTCTTGCCCAGAAATCCACTCAGAAAGTTTACTTTCTCAAAAAAAAAAGTTGAATTTTTTGACTATTTTATTGAAGATACTTCCAAAGAAAGGCGACCTAAGTGTACCTGGAAACTACCGCGGCATTATGCTTCTAGAGACTTGCTACAAAATAATAGCTATCATACTCCACGATAGACTCCGTCCGATTGCTGAATCTTT
>JAUJPO010081405.1:0-10584 GCA_032270745.1 Tiaropsis multicirrata
AAGAGTTGATCTTTATTAGCATAAATGCTATTTTTGTAAACCATTAACTTTAAAGAAATATATACATACATACATACCAGCGCCCTACCACTTTGGCCACTGCTCTACTTATTAATTTCATCTTTCCTTTTTCAGAGACGAATTACAATATTTAGAAGAAGAATCGGCATCCACTTTGAATCGTTTCTACAACAGCATCGGTCATATCAAGAAAGAAATCAAACAAAAGTACCAAAACTTTCCTTTGAACTATACCTTTCAAGGGGAAGAAATTTTCACGGAATTTTATTTTTCCAATTCGGGTGTAATTTGCTAGATTAAGTTCCACGAAACACGGAAAGATCGGTTAGAAAACATTTCTCCCCCTAAAACTTGACATTTTGAGGCAAAATTAGCCCATAAATTTGCTCTCATTAATCGCGATATCAAATTCGGTGAAAGTTTCTATTATGAAACTCTGAATCGCGAAATTAAATTCTGCGTAAATTTCTTCCAGATCATGTACTCTGTATTTTTTTTGTTTGTTTTTTTGGACTTGGAGTCAGAGATTTTAGAGTTTTGCTTCTGTCATCCAGAACCTGTTCCAGAAAAAAAATTTAGCAAGAGAGTTGGGGCTTTTTCTCATGATTGACCATTGGACAGTTTTACTCAAGGTAGTCAATTTGCGTCATTATTATTCTATCGTGACTCTGGGTAAATTTTGTCCGCCATTCCCCTTTCATAATTTTTTTCTGCAACCATTTCCTTCCTTTTTCAGTTTTATCTCAGACATGCCGGACAGTCTTCGTGAACTTCAACGGAAGATTCCTGGTCGCGATAGGAATGCTTTGAAGGAGAATCTACTCTCGCAAGATGTTTGTGTATCATTGTTGCAGGACAATAAGCTAGCTATCAGAAGAGCTGAAATGGTATGGATTCTAGTGGTCTGTGTGGTCTACGGAAAATTCACACATTTTCTTAGAAAGTCTGTTCCCATTTGCAATTTCTAGAGTAAACAAGGGAACTGCGGGTGAAATTTTGTTCGAAATTGAGGTGTCAGCAGAAAACAGACATTTTGTGTATATAAACGTGAGATACGGAATGATATTCTAGTGACGTGTGGAAAGGCTAGCTGCTATTATTTGGCCTATTCATAATCGTCATGATATTCATTACAGAAACATGCTAAAAAATCAGGCTGTTTGCCACTAGTTTTGCGAATGTTTTCGTTACACAATAGGATATCATCAATCAGTTTTAAAAAATCCATGCGGTTTTAGAAGTTTAAACTCTCCTCCTACCAAGTAAAATTTTGTCCTTTTTTATTAAAGTCAAAGAGAAGCCTGACTGTGTGATCAAATTCACTGGTCTGGCAATGTAATGATTATAACCTTTTGTCAACTTTCCCATCGTCTACACTATTCGACATTTTTTGATGGCGCGTTAAAGAATATTTCGAACGTCAAAAGGCGCACAATGTACCCTGGGAACGACGTCAATTTGCTCACTTATTAATCACGTTCAACAATTTTAAAGTAACACAAGTTCAAAATTTAAATAAAAGACAAATACAAAAGATTTCCAGACTGCGGTTTTTTACTGGTGTATTCTTCCCTTTTGAATCAGATTTTTGATTTTGTTCTCTTTTAGCTGTCATCACCATCTGAGTTGCCAAGCAATGTATATCGAATTTTCAAGATCTTCTTAAAATACCTTGGCGAAGATCACTTTGAGTATGCTATTGATGTCACTCTACAGTGTGAGTTGAAAATTAATGTTTAAAGGGAGAATGCCCGCCTTAAGTCCGTACTTTGAAACAACTTATAACAATCCTATAACAAAGCCTATTCTCCGGAGATAAAATTTGATTGGTTAATAAAAAAACAAATAAAAAATTGTATCGTGATAGCGGCTCTCAAAAGTGTTCTTTTTTTGTTCCAAGAATTGTAGAAGGAGGAGTCTGTAACCTTGAGGAAATTCCTTTAATTGGAGAGGGGGTCATAATAAAATTGAAAAGGGGTGATTTTTCTTAAATTGCAATTTGGCACCCCCTAACCTCACAATTATGCCACAAAAGAATACGACCCATTTCTTCAAAGTTCAGTTTTTAAAAAATTTTCTTTTCTTTTTCAGTCCTTCCACCCTTGGAGCCGAAATCTCCGCCAGACCTTTTGTTTTTGAGTGTGTTGTCCACTTCCAATACTATCTTCCATCTCATCGAAAAGCATTTCACTGACTACATCTTACGTAATGTTGGGTAAGTCCACTGACCTCTATTATACACTCGACAGGATTCCTGAAAGTGTGTTCTGTTTTGGCAGAAATCCGCCATGTTGATCATCAGTCTATTTGCAATACTTCCCCAACACTCTGTCTGGTAGTGGCCATGAATCGAACAGGAACACGGTGCAAGCTTGTGATCGAAACCTTTACACTACCAATCGCTCAACCAACATTACCATTTGATACTTGTTGTTAATGATGAGTCACAATCCCTTGCTTCTCTTTCTTCCAAGGTCTTCAGTTATATACAGTAAATGTGCATCACGGAAGAAAACACTCATCGATACTCTAGAAACCAAATTGAACCAAGGCATTGAAAGGTGAGGTTTTGGTTCTTCAGCGAGTGTTGTAAAAACAATAATAGTAACTCTTTTTTTCTTTTTGCTTTTTTATCTACATTTTGATACGAAGTGCTTCGTCATGTTGATCTTTTGAAATGTTAGGTGATGGAAATTGTACATGATTAATTTTAGTTTCTGAAATACAACGTTCTTGTTTCCATCTAGAGAATGCAGAGATACTTTCCTTCAAAAATACAATATAGATTTTCATTTTCCTTCAAAAATACAATATAGATTTTCATTTTCCTTCAAAAATACAATATAGATTTTAATTTTCCTTTAAAAATACAATATAGATTTTCATTTTCCTTCAAAAATACAAGATCATTTTTCATTTTCCTTCAAAAATACAAGATAATTTTTCTTAGGTCAATTTTCACTACGTTTCGAGATATTGAATGATCATTATTTAATTTTCTCTACTAATATATAGAGTGTTGAGTAGTATGGTCAACTACTTGAAATTCTTGTTGAATTCCGAACAAAAGAAGACAGATTTTCGTCCTGAAAATGAAATGGGGGGTGCAATGGCACAAACTACAGTAATGCTTCTTCTTCACTTATCTTTCTCACTCTCAGAGCTATACAAATTACTTTTTAAGGCCGCTCTCCACTTAGCGCGCGCATCGATCACCTTTTCTGTTTCTCTGTTCTGATTGGTCTCGGAGATTAACATTACGTCAGTTTGTTACGTAATGTTATCTTCGAGACCAATCAGAACAGAGAAACATGAAAACTTTCACTTGAGGCCGGTCTTCACTCACTGAGTGGATTGCGGGATTTTTGAAAAGAAATACCAGGATTCTATTGTTTTAATCTGACGTTATTGTCGAGCGATCGTTAAAACATTTAACTTGTTTAGCCTGTAGGTGGGTGGCATAATCTTTTCTTTAAGGCAAAGTACTTGATGCGAGCAAATCTGGTCGATAAGTGCAGACCGGATTTTAACCAAACCTTTTTCGACTTTTCAACTTTGCAGGCATGCCTAAAGTGTTGCCGATACATCAAACGTGTGCTGCCGGAGTTAAGGCTTGGTTTAGACGGCAAGAATTTGGAGTTGGTGTTGACGGAGTTTGGAACACGATTCCATAAGCTGTTGTTGGATCACATGTACCAATATATCTTCTCTGATGTTGGTGAGTTACCATTTTTTATGCCTTTTATAAAGCATCCGATTATTGGTCGCTGGCCCTCGCAAAATCTTCCAGATAAGGTAAAGTTAGTTTCGTTAAAATAGTTTTTTTATAAAGAAAACTATCCTGTTCATTTTAGTCTCTATCGGACGCTGCCAAACATATCCACTTACTTCATTGAGTTCCGTAAGATATTTCACTGCATCCCTTTAGTGCAGAGCATGGTGCTAGTGAAATACTGATCTGTTATAAGATTAGAGGCTGTCCTGCCTTTCAAGAATTTGGCCTGCTGTATCATAGTCTTTTTGTTTGAAAACATCTCTTGTCATCTTCCGAGTAGAGTTTTTGCTTAAGGGCTCTGACCATAGTCAAAAATCAATTTTCGAATTTAAAGATGAGATTTTGGCTAAAAGTCATTTGAGAAATTCTGCAAAAATCTGCTTTTACAGAAACTTTTTCCACGAACTCCTTCATGAGTAATTAAGATTTTAATTACAATAACGACGTTATGAACTTTAAAAAGACTTCGAAAAAATGTTAATCTCCCCAATTTGCAAGAAAGGCTTAATCTGGACGAGGAAAAAAAAAATTTGAATTATTTTTTAAAGTGTCCACATTTAGTTGTAGAAAAATTTTCTAACTTGATACATCAAAAGTTATGACTGTTTTTATATGAAAAATTGGGATGAAAACTGACAAAAAAATACTATTTTTAAGATTTTGAGACTAAGAAGCCGTAACAAAAAATTTCCGCAAATCTATTTTTAGTTCTGCATTAGATACACCATTTAAACCAAAAAAAAATTCAAAATGTCAATTTTTTTCATTGGCTTAACAGAAAATGTTTAACATGTCACAGTTTAGTGGGCTACATAAGGCAGAAATTTATATTTAGTACATGGCAAATATGAAAAATTCACTATGGTCAGAGCCCTTAAGTCGGTGTCTGACTAGAGAAGTGAAATATAATAGAAAAACAGCTTATTGAAATACGACTCGCCATATATACTTATGGGAGTTAATAGGTTTCTTTTCTTTTGACTATTAAAAATATGCATAATTAGCTTGACTTAACAAAAATCTTTTGTTGTAGTTCAGTTCAGTTTAGGGCCTTATATTATTTTGGGTAAACCTGATCACCACGATAAAATACTTATATTTTTATGTTCTGAATCTCCTAGTGATTCTGCAGTTATAACGGCATCACGGCTGCACCATTAGAGATCAAATGCTGTAATGACATAATGTAAAGTAATTTCATTTTTTATAAAGATTTTTAGTCCTATGTAACGGTATTCTTTCAGATTACATATTGCTGCAAAATTTGTGACTTAATTTGTGACTTTTGGTGATTAGAGATGCTGTTTTTCTATTCTATTTTACTGCTCTGGTCTGACCTTGTAGTAGATTTCACTTCCTCCTAGATTTTCTTGTCTATTCGCTTTAAGGAAAACGTTCCTAGACTTTCACCTTTAAATTTCCCTCCTGGAAAAATTAGTATTAATTTTTGCTTAATTAGTGCCTGACTTTGTAATATATTTCACATCCTCCTAGATTTTCTTATGTGTTCGCTAAGTAAATTGTTCCTAAATTTTCACCCTAAGAAATTTCCTTCCTGGAAAAGTAGTACAGACATTTCAAAAAAAGGGGGAATGAGGTGAGGTAACGGGGAATTGGGTCATGTCCAAGGGGGATTTCCACCAATGTCCGAGAGTCTAATTGACGCTTGTTCGGGTGTTGAAAATGTAACATTTCCGGAGGTAAAATATGAGAAAAAGCTTATATCCTCCACCCCCAGCAAATCCTTTTTTCTGGACCTTTTTGTGGAACAGACCATTGACCTTCTAAAAAATTTCAAAGATCGATGATTGCGCTATGTGCCATCAACGTTTAGTTTTCCCTTATTAAAATGCCTTTTTTTTGGCAATATATAGGGACTGTTTTTTACTGTCAATCAATGAGTTACGTTGTTACGTTGTTACGTTGCATTGCAAATAAACATTTTTCCAAAATTGGTCTTATAGTCACTGGAATACTATACCAACAATCTGGACCCCCTACCCCTACATACTCGTTTTCTGGAAGAGCACATTGTTCTTTATTCTTCAGGAGCGATGATTGCGTTATGTGACATCAACGAGTATCGACACACCATGAAAGAGCTGAAGATTCCATTGATCGAACGTTTGTTTGCCGTTTTGTTGGCTTTATTCAATTTGTTGGTTGTTCAACCAGAAAATTTAAAAGATGTCGGTAATGATGAACAGTTGGTAAGTCAAGCTCTGTTTCCTTTTTGGTTTTTGAGAGCTCGAATTTGTATCATTTTTTGGGATCCGCCATTTTGAATTTGTCTTACCAGCCAAATGCCTGAGCTGGTTCTAAATGTCTTAATTAAACCTTGTAGGACAACTCAATGCAAAGTTATCTTTTCTTTTTGGGTTTTGAGAGATTGAAATTTGGATATTTTTTTGCGAATCCATCATTTTGAGGTTCCATCGATTACGAAAAGTTCTCGATGTGTGTGAGGTGGCACTCGATGTTTTTTTCGTTTCTAGAGGGACCCAATAAATATGATTGGAAAGAATTTAGATCCCATTTAAATAAAGATCGCTGAGATTCTCCTGGACTATGACGACATTTTTCTAAAGTCAACATTGGACAAGTCATTTTCAAGTTGAAGGATAAATTTACAGTTCCATTTACTTATCCATACATTTTCTTTTGTGTTCATACTTAGGCGGATATCGACAAAGCAGTTCTTCAGCAGTTCGTTCAATTGCGTGCTGACTACAAACAGTTGAAATTAGGGAAAGTATTTACTTAAATTATTATCATTATTACGTAACATTTTTTTGTGATTTTTTCAAGTTCACATTTTATGCATATGATATGGAATGAATGGCTTTTTTATCAATCAAAATTTCAAATTGAAATTAGTTAATTTTGTGAAAGAATTATTAAATTTAAACAATACGAATTCTACTGATAAAACCGAACCTTCTAGAAAGCGATTGACTCTCTAAAATCTGTTGAAAGAAGATTATCAGTAAAAAACAGTTAAAATCGTTACTATGTAGAAACCAGGATAGGACGAAAGAAACCAAAAAGTAAGTAAGTGATAATGTCCTGGTTTCTACATAGTAGAGATTTTTACTGACAATCTTTTTGCAACAGACTTTAGTTGCAGTCGAATATCTCAAGGACTCAGTCTTGCTTTCAATATTGTACATAAAACTATAAACTTATTTTTTAATAAAGAAAATAATAATGAGAGGAGGAAGATCTCGTGTTTTTTGTTCAAAAGTTTTGATTTCGGTCCTCAATATTACACATTTTTATGTTTAAGAACAAAAACTCTGAGGAGACTTTGTTTGAAAATAACTAAAATCAAATGGCTCGTTTTAGTAAAATTAAAACGATTTAAAGGCTTGATTCCAATTAAGAACATGTTACCATGACAGTGTTCTAATTCATGATTCAGTTTCTTCAGACCTTCCTTTCTGTCTGGACCGTCTAATTTCTGTCTTTGACTAAAATCTGTGTTTGAGTGGTACATGAGATTAATTTGTGACGTGATTTTTTCTTTTTTAGCAGAATAAATATTTTACAAAATCACCATATCAAGAGAAATACAAATTAAAAAGAAGAAGTAAATAAAACAACTACAAGAAAGATGACAGAAACCGCTGTACTTGGAATCGATATTGGGACAACGCACATTAAATGTTGTTTGTTGTTTTCTGATGGTCGTATACAATCGGAATCATCTCTTCATAATGGCTACCAAGCTACCGGGCACCATACGAATCATACTAACAGAGAACAAGATATCAGCGCTCTAATATGTTCCATTGATGAATGTTTGTCATCTTTGGGAGATGATGTAAAAGTGTCCAAGCTTGCTGTGACTGGACAAATGCACGGTATTGTATTATGGAAGCCAAAAACTTTGGAGATAATGGAGTGTACAAGTTTTATCTCCTTAATGAAGGGGTGCGTTGATAAACATTCGAATTTGATCACGTGGGAAGATCAGAGATGTGATGAAGAATTTTTGGAAACTCTTCCTAAAAGTCCTTGTGGAAATGATGTTTCAACGGGTTACGGGTTTGCCACGTTGCTATGGCTACATAAAGAAAACAAAGTGGAAGATTACTCAATGTGTGGTACCATTATGGATTTTTTAGTTTGGTTGCTAACTCAAAGTGAAGGAGTACAAATGACGCCACACAATGCAAAAAGTTGGGGATACTTCGATGAAGAGAAGATGAACTGGGAAATGGACCCAATGGCAAAATTAGTGTAATATGAAATTGATACATTTTCTACCTTAAGGATACAAACTTTTGCGGGAACTAATTTGTTTTATGGTTTTTGCAGTTTATATTGTTTCATAACAAAAGACTATTGTTCTATAACAATAAAAAGCCCAAGATCCCCGCAAATATTGGTACCCTTAAGGTATTTGGTTATACTTTGATTTTGAGATTGGTATCCTAAAGACATACCTTACCTACTAGTTTTTCGTCGGACATAATTTTCGTCACTTTTGTCCAAAAAAAACGCAAATTGTGGCCTAAAAAACCTTATTTTGGACTTGTTTTTCGTCGGACAAAATTTTCGTCACCTCCAAAAAATTTCGCCACTTTTGTCCGATAAGGTATAGAGGATGGATTCATCCACATGACTTTAGTTCTAATCTCAAAATCAAAAAGTCAAAGGTCCTTTTAGTCAGAAAATGGGTAAAAGTACCTCTATGTTAACTCGTTCTTCATTAGTAGAGCGTTTGAAGCCTTTTATCCAAAAGAAATTGGGGTTTCCCAGGAAAAGTTCATACCCCACCGTCTTGAGGATATAGGATATACATCTAGGGGTGTTTGAAATTTTTAATATCCGAGGATATCCATGGTGGATTCGAAATTGTCAGCACGCATTTCCAGGATGGCTGTAATCTAGAACCATACTACTTTTTACTCATTTCACAAAGCTAATTGGTAATTTGAATTTACGACCAAAATGACAGTTACAATATTGAACCAATTAAAGCGCTTGAAATAGGGCATAATTTATGCATTTCTTCAAGATTTTGAAGACAAATCAAGCAATGAGACCCGTTTACTTCCGAATCGAGTTAAGATTTGAAGTAAATGGGCTCCCATCCAGGGTGGCTGGTGTTAAGAAAGATCGACAAACCCCTCGACGTGTAATGAATTTTCTGGAGAATCTTTCATTCCGATTTATTCTTATCCAATTCTTATTCAGTCTTTCAGATCGCCTTTATGCAATATTAATTCCATCAATTATTCCTGTTCAACAAACTGTTGGCATAGCAATCACGTCGTGTCACGGAATCACCAAAAATCACACTGTTGTGTATGGAGGATTGGGAGATATGCAATGTGCAATACGTTCTTGTCGACCAAAGCACAACGAAGCAGGTCGGTTGTCTAATTTGTCATATTCGTTTCTCAGTTCCTCTAAAATGCTTTTTATGCTTTGATTGGCTGAAATCGTTTATTGTTTTTGTGCGCGAGTTGAAATTCGTGCGATTTGATTGGTTTAATTTCTCAACTGTCATTTTTGGTGCTGAATTCAAATTGTGCAATGTTACCATGCTAATTCTTCCTCGTATGAGCTTTGTGAAATGGGAAAAAGCTATAGAATGAGTCCAGACTATTATTTTTTTGGGAGTTGGAATAATTAATTTAAAATTGTTTTTTTTACCAGTTTTAAACATTGGTACTTCAGCTCAACTATCCATCATTATTGATAAAAAATCTATAAATAATCAAGACATTGAACAAAATCATCCTGCATTGCAAATTGTTCCTTATGACCAAGCAAATATCATAGTTACTGCCGCCTCACTTAACGGTACGTTTTTGTTGTTTTTATATTTAGATCAGATAGATCATTCTATGGTAAGTTCTGAAAATAATACCCGTTGGAACAAATATTGACTAGTACTAATTTTGGTGGTAGCTGAAAATTTATAATAGTCTAAAAACAGCAAAAGCACCTTTTAAATTAGGGTTCATATATTCAAAAATATTAATTTGGCATGGAAAATTTGATGCTAAATTTTGTAACAATTATAGTCATTATTTTGTTTTTTTTTCTCTACAGGAGGAAATGTTTTGCATAATTTCGCTTCAACAATTTCGTCATGGGTAAACGAACTCGGTTTTGAAAATGCACCAACATCCAGCAATGAAATATTAACGAAACTGAACTGTTTAGAAACCAATACTGGTACATCACTTATGCAAATAGAACCAACAATTTTCGGTGAGCGGTATATCCCGAGATTAACCGCATCCGTAAACAATATTCGTCCCGATAACCTATCTCTCGGAAATACCCTTGCGGCAATCAATCGAGGGATAATCCAAAACATTTTCAACATGATGCCGGTAGACTTTCTTCGAAAACGCAACGTGAAAGGGATTGTGGGTACTGGTGGTGCACTAAGAAAAAGTGAATTGTTAAAAAAGTATGTTGAGGAAATTTCAAAGCTTGATCTGAGAATGGCGAAAGAATCGGATGCTTCGTTGGGTTCAATATATTTTGTTCAAGACATCAATTAGTTGTAGAGTTGAAGGACAAAGTAGCATAATATTATAATCATCACCAATTTTCGAGTGATTTTCTCCTCGTGAACTACAGTAGATGATGGCCCCCAGAATGCTGGTGGCCCCTAAAATGCAGGCTTGTTGAAATTCAAGATTTCCTGGAGAGGTTTATGAAATGTTCTTTTGGCTTAGTTTGTTTAGTATCAATGTTGTCTTTGAGAACAAAACATTTTTGATGCTAAAATATATTTATCTGGTAAATAATAAGGGGTTAAT
>JAUJPO010081416.1:0-10584 GCA_032270745.1 Tiaropsis multicirrata
TGTACCAAATTTCAGCCAAATCAGACAATTTTTGAGGGCTCCAGCCTGCCCCAAAGTTTTAGCCTCGTTTTGGCAAAGAACTCGTCCCCAGGCCCCAAAAATGAAAATTATCAAAAAATGAAAAAAAACACCCCCAGGTATTTATCCAAGGAACAAGTGTAACAAATTTCAGCCTAATCAGACAATCTTTGAGGGCTCCAGCCGGCCCCAAAGTTTTAGCCTTGTTTTGGCAAAGAACTCGTCCCCAGGCCCCAAAAATGAAAAAAACACCCCCAGTTATTTATCCAAGGAACAAGTGTACCAAATTTCAGCCAAATCGGACAATTTTTGAGGGCTCCAGCCTGCCCCAAAGTTTTCGGACAGACAGACAGACAGACAGACACACACACACACAGACAGACTGACAGACATTCTCAGATTATAGCTCAACTGAAGTTGAGAATAGTTTAAGTAAGGATTCAACATGTGAACTAGAATGAAGTTAGCAAGTTTAAATTCACGATAACATAGAAACGAGCTCAAAAACCAAAAGAGGCTATAATATGATCAAAAGTAAAAATAAGCCTTACAAAGAAATACAGGGAAAGAGAAAGTCTATACCGTAATACGGAAACATACCTTTTCTATCAGGCCAGCCCCGAGCCTTCCGATGGCTTTCAGTTTATCGTTGGGGAGTTCCGGATCGAATTCCACTAATTTGGACTGGTAAGTGCTCAACGGTAACGCGCATACCACCTTGTCCGCTTTCAACGTTTCACCGGACTTGGTTTTAACTTCGCAACTGTTTTTATTTGTGTACGTTATAGATGCAACCTGTGCGAACAAAGGAATAAAAAAAAATATCAAAAGATTTGATAAAATGACATTTTTTCAACGAGTTTCAAACCATATACTTCAATGGATATACAGTATGAAAAAAAGTTGATGTAAACAATATCAGCTATTGTTACCATATGCAAACAGACCACTTTCAAAAGCATTAAGACAGGGTAGTTATACTGTGTTTTTGGTCTTCAACCTTATGACCGACGTTGCAGTAGGGAAAAAGAAAGGTAATAAAAAACTGTTGACGATAAAATTGCCCAGTGGTATTTTAAAGCATCATCACCAAATACCATGGTGGTTTTCAGTTCGATGTCCAAAACAGGAAATCACCGATAGCCGAGCCTGTTTGTCGTGGACTCCGTGGACAATCGATCTAATACCCCCTTTTTTTTTATTAAGAATAGTGTTTTTTGGTTTCATGATGAATATTCTTAACTTTTCGGTCGAAATCATCCTAAGATATTCCTAACATATTCTTACAAGTTTTTATGAGCCTCAGTCTGAATAATGCAAAATGAGTGATAGAAAAACCCTTTAATTGAACGAGAAGAAGAAATAAGCCAGCTGAATCAGCTTGAGAAGATTTTAAGAGTATCTTTAGATGTGTTTAGGAATAATTTCCCATTAAAATTTGACCTTGAAAATTTTAAGATGGAATTATTCGTAGGACATTCTTAATTTTTTGGCCAATTTCATCATGAATATTCTTATAAAGTGTACAGAATGCAGGTTAAATTTCAAATGTCCCTTGGGATCTAAAAAATTCACTTCCCTTTAACTTTATGTTTTTATTGGAATCTTCGTCCTTTATAAATTCTTTCCCAACTGTTTATTTTGCTCAAAAGTAAAAAGTTGCAGTTTCCGAGCATATATGCCGTTTTTATAGTGGCCCCCACAATGCAGGTTTGGATTTTTTGTAATAACTTTTCCGCTAATTGTCACACACATATAATATTTTGTCTGTAATATACATAGGAAGTGTGCTACCATATAGAAAAAATAAAACTAATTTTTGAAATTTTTTGTTTAGAAATGGTTGTTAAAATGCAGATTTATGGCCCCTAGAAGGCCAACAACTTCTTATTTTGAAGTTAGTTAAAAAAATCGTGACCACAGTTCCTTTAAGTAATAATTTTACAAACTCATTGCCAAAAAACAACTTTTAGGTAAAATCTTTATACCCTTTATAAAGGTTCAAAGTTCTGATAGAAGTTTTAAGCGTTTTTAGTCAGCAAAATTGACTTTCTGAAGTTTCCCTGGTTTTATTTTTCTTGTTGAAAATGACAAAAGGTTGTATTCATGTATAAGATGCACTGTGAAATTTTGGTGGTCAAACCTCTGCTATATCAAAAGTTACAAAAAATGTACACTTTGCAGTAAATGCTTTAGATAAATTTTAGTTGGTCAACTTTTATTAGCTCTACTTACGATTAGTTTTACTATCAGATCAACAGATTGGAATTTGTTTTGTTTCAATTGGATGTAAGAATGTACCCCTTACCCCATTATATCGAGTTGTTTTTAATACTTCGTTTTGTACAATCAAATAAGAGTATTTTTTTACTGATTTTTGCTTCGTCATTCGTACATTAACCCCTTATTTATACCAAATAAATATATTTTAGCATTAAAAATGTTTTGTTCTCAAAGACAACATTGATACTAAACATACTAAGCCAAAAGAACATTTCATAAACCTGTCTGTCGTCAAGAAATCTTGAATTTCAACAAACTTACATTCTGGGGGGCACCAGCATTCTGGGGGCCATCTACTGTATTATTATAAAAGAAAAAACATACCTAAAAGTCCCCTATTATTGGGTTATCTACAGCACGACAAAAGTGTCAAAAGTGTATCTAGAACAATGAAGGTGAAGATGAATACAAAAATGTTTACCGGTGAATTTAACCTAACGTCCAAACCGTCCGACAGTGACGTCACTATGCGTTCGAATCCGTCGACAGCCCACGCATGCGCGCCGCTGTATTGTGGGTAATTTTCGTTTTGGTTCCAGTGTACCGCCGAGACGTTTTGCAGCGATGAGCCACAACCATATTCCAGGTTGCCAAGGTGAAATTCCAGTAGGTTTTTCTCCATCTAGAAAAATAAATATGTTTTTCCGTGTTTTTTTTTTTGCTCTGTTTTTTTCTTTTGAACACATGAAGCAAATTACACATACCAAAATTTAAGTAAGCCTTTCTTCTATACGATTAAGAAAAAAATATGAAAATATTTTTTTTAGTTTGCTCAAATCAAAAATAGTTAGTTTTTCATACGTATGATCCATGGTATATACGAGATATGAGGGGAACGGTATACGACGCTAATAGGCACTAATATGTGAGATTAAATCTATAAAATCTTTAATGTGGCGAAACCTTCCATATTGGCGTGTAAATAAAGGGAGAGGATAATCTACACTAGGTATATAGATACGGTGTTATATGTGATTTGGTACACTCATGATTATTTCAATATGATTGGTTGATGGCCTTTTCCTTTTACCTTAGCTAAATCATTACTGTTTTAAACTACATATATCCACATGGGAACAAAAAATCCTGTGTTTTAACTGTTCCCTCTTTATTTCCCAGCGGACCTTGCGTGAAATAATAATGATGATATGGTATGCGCAAGTTAGCATTACATTAATTTACCTGCGTCATGTCTTTGCATAAACTTTTTTGTAATTCTTTCAATTGTTCAGCAAGCGCTTCTACGAGAAAATAAAAAAGATCAATTGAAATCAAAGTAACATGCTTAAAGGAGGCAAGGAATAGACTAGAGTTAAATCGATTTTTCATTCTTTGCCACGGCATGACGTCACAATTGGGGGAAAACAGAACACTTACTAAAGATTAATTATGTGTAGTTAGTAAAAAAAATATTTTAGTGAGTTAAATTAAAACATAGTGTTCGTTTTTCCCTCGCAATGATTAAATCTTATTGGTTGAAAAGTATATCACATGACTTTCCGTGGCAAAGAATAAAAAAATCGAAAAAACCCTAAAACATGACAACACGACTAGAAAGCTCAAACCGAATTTACAGGGTGATTCATAAAAAAGGCACCCCTAGCCTTTTTGACGTGACTTGAAAATTTACTTTTCTTATCGTAATATAATTTTACTTGCTGTTTCCCTGATATATTTGAAACATACATGCAAATTTCAGGTTGGTACCTTTTGCATTTATGAAAATATGGATAGGATTGATGAAGAAGTACGAGTTTTAGAAGTGAACAAAAGCGTCGAAAATGAAAAAGTTGAATTTCAAAAGCTAGGGGTGCTTTTTGTATGAATCATTACTGTCACTGCGTCACTGTAAAAGTAGCAGTATTCCAGGCTTGAAGATCCCAAATTTTAAAAGTTTTAATAAAGAAGTTTGACTGACACCATTACCGCTTTACTGTAAAGTATCAGATATCCCCAGTAAATTAACGTCAATTGGGCTTTTTTCAGAAAAAATCCATATTCCCACTGTTGATTTTTCTTAACACCAACCCCCCTGGATATTCGTGCTGAAAATTTCGAACACCCCTGGATATCCTTGGTCTTCAGATTCTTATATCCTAGGATATTGAAAATTTCGGTCCCCCCTGGATATCCTATATCCTCAACATCAAGGGGAAGGGGGATACGAACATTTTCTGGATGAGCCCATAGAGCGGACTCAACTACTTACTGTAGTGTTTTCATTTTTGACGTTTAAAAGTTCTTTGAATTAAAAGACAAGAGTATTTTACCTGATAACGAATAGCTTTCTTGTTCTCGATTGCTTATGGTTTGTTTCCAGTCCTCGAGCGAGTCCAGCATCAAGTTGAACCGGAATTCGATTTCTTGGTCGATCGGTGTCTCGATTAGTGAGCCTTTGTCATCGATCAGATCGCATCGCATGCCGAGATACCGTAGAGGTAGAGAGACCTGGAAGAGATGGAAAAACGCCATTATGTAAATTATTTAAATACAAACCTCATTGAAATTCATGATCTAAATTACATAATATTTTCTACGGAAACGTCCCGGAAAACCGGCGGCTGTTTGATACTAGTTTTGAATATTTAGCTTTAAATGTTGCAAACATCCCGCTGACAAAATTACAAGATAGTTATCAAGAATACAGATAATTTGTTACTAGTTATCCAAAGTAAAGATTCGTTATCTTTAACAATGGCTTTTTCATTCGAACGAATAATTTTTTGTGACTTTTGAGCTTGCTGTTAAGACGAAAAATAGATAGGGTAGTTCAACGCAAAAACTTTCCTCGTGCGATTAAAAATTAAAAAAATTTTCGCAGAAATAATACCCTACTACTTGGTCATATTTAAATTGTGAAGAATATAGAATGATGAATGAGTTTCAAGGGGAGGAAGGGAAGCAATATACAATACAGTGGGTGAAGAAACAGTTTTCCCTGAAAGACCCAGAAGGATAGGCTTTATACACCTGGAATTCCCAGGGGGATTCTGTTTTACATCTAGACAGGGGAGAACACGGTGTTTTTTTGTGGAAGAGCCATTTATCCACTGGATCAGGAATTCTCACTGTTTTAAAGTCGGCTTTATAGCGAGTCAGCCATGTTGTTTTCCATTTTTAGCAGAGGAAACCCCTGAAGAAACCGTAAACAACATGGCAAATGTTCGCCAAACCTTAACAAACACTTTCACGGGAACCCATAAGAAGATGGAACCTGTCCAGTGTATTATCGACGTCAGTGGGAAAAAGTTAGTCTATTACTTTACCTGTTCGCACATAACGTATAGAGGGTTGTTGATACACCCTGTCAGTATTTGAGCACCAAGTCCGATACAGTTGCCCAGCGAATTATCATCTTTCAAACGACCGCCGCATCTGTCCGAAGCTTCCAGTACTGTAACCTGTATTGATTGATACAAAATAGAACACAGCTTGAACATCAAAAGAGAGGGATGAATATTTTGAGAGGGGGGTTATTTCTATTTCCTAGAATTATTTTTCAGCCCTTTTTAACCAGATAAAACTTTTTTACACCTTTGATCGAAAGTTTGTATTTTATAGAAATGATGAGAAAGTAGGCAGGCGGTTGAGGTAGTAAAGGTTTTCAGTTTTAAGAGGGGGCTTGGCCAAAAGAGGGGGTGCTGTTTTTGATAGGGGTTGATACCCCTCTGATCTGTCTCTCATTCGGAATTACCTTTCCAACTGAGAAATTTGGGCCGAGCTTTGGGCCAAATTTCATTAAATTCTACCTGACTATTCCTTTAAGAAAGTGTCAATAGGGACGACCACGTTTAAAGTATAAATCATCAGGCTCCCCACAATACGGATCTAACTGTTTGTGTGTAGGGGGGGGGGGGGTACAAACACCCAGTCCATACCTTACAACCAGCGTTAGTTAACTGTCTTGCTGCACCGATGCCTGCTATTCCTGCACCAACTACAATAACGGAACCCTACAAAGAAGAGAATAAAACGAAGATTTGGTTGTTAAAATTGTTCAAAAAACCAATTTATTTATTTACTTAACACTGGGGATTTAATAATGACCACGAGAAAACACAAAAGGATTTGGTTGCTTTCGATTATCACAGTAGCTGACCTAGTATTGGGCTTTCCCATAAAATATCCATATTCCCAATGTCGATTTTCCTTAACACCAATTCCCCTGGATATCCTTGGCCCTCAAATTCTTACACCCTGGATATTCTAGGATATTGAAAATTTTGAACCCCCACCCTGGATATCCTTGGTCTTCAGATTCTTACCCCCTGGATATTGAAAGTTTCGGACCCCCACCCTGGATATCCTTGGTCTTCAGATTCTTACCCCCTGGATATTGAAAGTTTGCAGGCACTTTTAAAAGATATCATATCTAATTCATAAAAAACCATCTATCCAGAGCAATCAAATCAAACCCACCGTCCAATAATTCAGATTGAAATGTGTTGGTACTCGATTCAAAATGCCGAAATTGACGTAGCCATTGATGGTCAGAAAATCCAAAACTTTCTTCAGTTCTTCTGCTAAAGTAACGCGACCAACACCTCGACATATCATCCGGTTCCTGCAAACTTGATACGTCAAATATTGCTAAGGAAAATAAGAAAGTTCGATCTTCAAAGCTCTATGAAAGTTATTTTCAACCCATTGTTAGAGACTTAAGCATCACCTTGCAAACCTTTTGCTTCCAGCATTTTTATTCAGACAAAATGACTCAGAATCTATAGATGATTTCGCCGTGACGTTTATTGTTATTGAATGACTCGCTCATTCAAAACGTAGAATTTTCATTAATTCAAGAAATGATTTTGGCAGTTAAGATAAGTTGCCTACTAGAAACGGCAGGCATTTGTAAGTCCTATGAATGAATTTCAAACTTATTAAAAGTGTGTATCCACTTTTAATAAGTTTGAAATTCATTAAAAATATGAAAAGATGAAAGAATGATAAATGCCTTTGAGAATTGAAATTAGAGTTGTAAACAGAGCCATAAGTAAGATGTAAACAGACGAAATCATCTATCAAGCAGATTAAAATAAGTAAATGTTGAGACAAGCTTACTTTTGGATTTATATTCCACATTGCTATTATGAGATTGCGTAGTCCAAGAAATATTGATGCGTCTCTAAGATGGAAAGAAAGAGAACAATATTATTGTTACACTTGCTTACGAAACTACCCTCAGCTTCTGTATAATTCAAATTTTTTGAAAGGTCATAATTGATTTGATTTAGGCTGGGTAACCTAGACTTATAGCCAAAAATACTGACAAGTGATGTTTTACCTATAAGAATTCAAGTACCATGTTGCACTAAAGCCCTGCATCTACATTAGATGTTGTTGCATGTTCGTTTCTCTGGTAAGTAACGTATCAACGCTTGAAGTTTTGACAGCCTATCTAAATTGTTTTAAGGACACACACACCCACACCAGATTTTAACTGAACATAAACCAAAGGTTTGGTCAAAGTAAACAAAAAAATAATCCTTTTACTTGATATGATGTTTGAACTCTTCTCTTTCTTCACCGGTCATTACATCAGCACATATACAACGGGCTTTCTCAGAATCTTCCGGACTGTAAAATGGGATCAGGTTTTCCATGAACTTCTCTTCTGGCTCTAAACATAAACAAAAACATTTAAGTTTCAAGATCTTATTCTTAAAATTTATGGAAAATGACACGATATCTTGGCCTAGATATTCTTTTGTTCAATTTTTGAACATGAATGTTTTATTAAAAGCTTGACAAACAAACATATTGGAAGTTCATAGTGGCCTGGATCACAAGATTTAAGGCTTGGGAGATTCCTTTCCTATCATCAGGCAAAGTGAAAGTTGTTTTTACTACTATATACCGGGTGACCCACAAAAAGGTTTAAGTGTTTGATAATGAGACTATCAGCCGAACAAATGGTTTTCGAATTAATATACTTAATTCATTCGATAGAGAAAAGTCAAGCTTAATTTGGTTCAGTACTTACAAAGTTATAAGCTTTTTTTAAGTACAAAAACACGACAAAAAAGGGTATCTACACTTTTTTGTGGGTCACCCGGTATAAACTTGACAAAAGTGTTTTTAAAAAGAATCGATAATTTTTCGAATCAAAAAATATTCAGTTAATAAGAACATTTTATTGAACAGTTCAAACTTAACAAAGTATGAAAACTTGTAGGCACATACCTTCTTGGGTTTTAGGCGGGCTTAAACCTATCCCGTCATAATAGAAGTCTTTCAGGAAAGGGCTGGCGGGACTGTTTTTCAGGAAGGGTGGATGGACAAGTGTTTTTATCCATTCGAACTGTCTATAATCTTTCACATACTGAAAGAAAAGAAATAAAGAAAAATATTTCAATATTCAATACCAAACATCACAATCAACTTAAAGTAAGAAATTTAACCGATCAACAAGCTGTTTTTGATGACATTGTACAATTTTTGCAATATTTAAATTCTTTTTATTATGCAAATTAAATTTCAGCAAGTATATAAATGGTCATAAGTTCTGACGCAAAAATATTGTACCAAGACTTCCCTCAAATGATGTTAGTAGAGTTTTAATACCATCTTATACAACCGTTATGTTTTTGGATAGTAATTTATAAGCTTTTCTTACTACATTTTCTTCATCTGAACATTCTGTGTCGACAATCTGCAAAACAAAGTAGCGAAAGTTTTAAGTACCCAAAACGTTTTTCACAGAAGTTATTTTTAATTCGGCGAATTTTTCCTTCTTTTAACACTTTCAAATTATCCAATTGAAATATATTGTTTTTCAAACAGTTAATACGAAAATGATATATATTTCTGAACTAAATAGATTCTTTTCCAAATGAAATGTAATGTTAAATGCTAAGTCTTGCAACAATGCGAAGCAGAAAATTAATTTCACATACCATATTACAAACAAAGTTTTCATTGAATTCTTTATCAATTTCTTCCTCGTAGCCCAGTTGTCGCCATTTCTCGCACTCATTGCACTGGACCCAATAAGGAACCGTCTCTTCTTGCATGAACAATTTCAAGGGACCTTCGCGACGACAACTTGCACTCCATATTGTTTTCCAAGGTTCAAATTGTTCTATGTGGCCTTTCTTGTGACTAAAAGAATCAATGAAATTGTTTAAACACCTTTGTCATTATTATGCCTTATTACCCGAGCGACATTTTGGGAAAAAATAAAAATTTTGGGAATTTTGTTTTCATTAAAATCGAGAAAAAAAAATTATGTGAAAAAAAGAATTGAAATCAAAATCAAAATGAAATGAAATTTTTTTCTCTACGTGACCGAGGAGTGCAATAAGGGCTAAAATGCTTCTTGTGTTAAAGAAGTAAGCTGGTTTTGTCCATAAGGCAGCAAAACTCTGGTCCTAAAAGATGGTACAGGACTTGTTGGTGTTGATTATGGTGTAGCAGGTCTTGGTGGTTATGGTGATGGTGCTGCACAATTTAGTGGTTCTGGGATTCTGTAGCTGGACTTGCTGGTTGTGGTTCTGGAGATTCAGTAATGAGTTTTGGTGGTTCTGATGATAGTGCAGTAGGAATTATTGGTTCTCATTCTGCATCAGAACTTAAAGGTTCTGGTGATTCTGTAGTAGGTTTCGGAGGTTCTGCGGTAGGACTTGGTGGTTCTTGAATATGGTAATAGTAAAGCAGAACTTGGTGTTTCTGGTGATAAGTAGGATAATTCGCGAAAGTGTGTTTAAAAATTGTAATAATTTTGGAACATGAACCAGTACCATTAAGTCTTTTTGTATCATCGCCAAAATCACCAAGGAGTTGATGGTTTAACAGTTTGAAAAGTGATGAAATTGCAAAAGTTTAATACAAATAAACTAATAGTGGAGTGGCTTAGCACAATAATACTTCAAATGGTGATAAAAGCATGAAACTTGGTACAAATGTTGCCTGGGGTATTAAAAAAAAAAATTCAAACAGAAACACCTGAAAATGTCATGTAACTGCTGACGTCAGCACTTTTTTTGCAAAAATTTTAATGTCTCCAAACCATCAAGTATTATATACCGTTGGAAACTGAACAACTTTGTTGCCTACAATTTTCCTTGAAAATTAATCAAATAAAAGTCATAAGCCGTCAAAGTTCCAAAACTATGACGTCATTAGGTCAAGTATTATATACCGTTTGAAAGATAATTTAATACTGAACAACTGGTTAGTTTACTATTTCTCATAAAATACTATTTCTCAACAAAAGTTATGAGCCTTCAAAGTCATGACGTCATCGCAAAAAGCAATGAAAATTGCAATTTAAAGCCAATTTTG
>JAUJPO010081427.1:0-10583 GCA_032270745.1 Tiaropsis multicirrata
ATCACTCGAGTGTAGAATTTGTTAAAATGGGAAAATTGGACAAAAGTTGAAAATTTGAAAAAGTTCGAGAAAAAAAATGCGGCCGGGTGACGACGAAAAAAATTTTCACCCGGCCGGTGGACCGGAAACTTTTTTTTTTTTAGGGTCGGCCTAAAGAGATGGTTCTAAACTTCGAACAGATACCACTAGGCTACGTGGCACCAAATAAGGCAACCTTTACTGAAGTAGGATCGCATACAGTTCCCATCGCTGGATGACAAACGGCAAATTACGGGAACATTTTGTATAAATATGACTGGAGAGTTTCTTCCAATCCAGTTAATCTATGCTGGTACGACCCCCAGATGTCACCCAACAACAAAATTTCCAAATTCATTTCACATTACCCACAGCTCAAATCGTTGGTCAAACGAGCCTATTGTTATGGAATATCTGAAGAAAATTATCTTCCCTTATCTTAAGACGACGCGTGAATCGTTGAAATTACCGAGTGATGCCAAAGCCCTGCTAATCTTTGATGTTTTTAAGGGCCAAATAACAACTGCTGTTAACGAGTTGCTCAAAAAGAACAACATTGTCTTCATTCATGTACCTAACAACCACACTAATCTATTCCACCCATTGGATATCTCTGTCAATAAAAGTGCAAAAGCCTTTTTCGCTGGAAAATATCAAGATTGGTATGATGAAAAGGTGCAAGAGCAGCTACTTAAAGGCGTCAATCCTCACGACATCAAAGTAGATGTCAACTTAAGCACCGTTAAACCTCTACATGCAAAGTGGATTATTGCACTGTACAACCATTTGAGAAACTCAAAGAATATTATTATTAACGGCTTTAGAAAAGCTCATATTACGCAGGCTGTTTTAGAATCGGTTGGCCTTACCAATCTTTGTGACAATCCATTTCAAGATATAGAGATTGCTGTGGAATAAGTTGAATTAAGCTCCTTTAATTTTTACACCTCTAGAGCCAATTCTAACCTCAAATTTTCGAAAAACAGTGAGAAAAAAATTAAGGCCGCTTTTTAGTCAAAATTGTATATTTTTTACCCTTTTAACGCCGACTTTTTTTACGCCAAAGGCCGAAAAATAACGCCAATAAGGGCCGACGTAAAAAGGGCCGATATGGTATTCATTTGAATCTAAACAAGACGCCCAAGGGCGTGAAGGCCCAGCATGAAAAATATAATGCGTATGAATTATGAATTTAAATCTGCCGAAAAAACAGTAAAATTGAAAGTTGAAGAGTCACATTTGATTTTAGATAAATATGACAACTTCTCTATCAGATGGAGATGCTTGCCAAATATTTTCCAGAGGTCACCTCCAGTTATAAAGAAAAATTCAATGTTGACTTTAGTACTACCACATGCGTAGAACTAGGAATAAATAAAACTTATTTTTTGCCGGTTTTATTTTATTTTATTGAAAAATGTATCACTAAATAAGCCAATTATTGCTTATTTAGCCGAGTATAATACAAATTATGAATATTAATTTCCTTTTATTGAAGTGAAGATAAAAAAGTTTTAGTGTAAAATGTTCTTTGAAGATAGACTAATAAATTTAGGTGGTAAAATAGATGCGACTATCTATATTTATCTTTCTTTAAATTCAAATTTTTAATTTTTATATAGGCTAATTAGCCTATCACCGTCTACTAATTAACCTATGAAATATAGGGTAATTAGCCGATGATACTCTAATTTGCAGTTGTTCTCGACTGAACATGAGGGGTAGCTAGTTTTACCTTGGGGGCAAAATAAGTTACCTTAAGGGAAGAAATTTTTGCAGCATTTAATTTTGCAGTTTTGGGTGTCAACCGAGAAATTAAATTCTGCAAAACACATTGAGTTTTGAATTTTGAAATTTTACCCCTAAAGTTGACGTTTTTAGGCCAAATTAGCCTATATTTGGGACTAAAAATGCCCTCAATCGCAAAATTAAATTCCGCGAAATATTTATTTTGAAAGGTCTGAACCGCAACATTTTGCAACAATTCAATTTATTTATAGCACGTAAACCCAGACTGTCTAAATCGCACTTGATCTAACTTTGTCGAACTTGATCAAACTCTATCAAACTTTGTCAAACTCTATCAAACTTTGTCGAACTTGATCAAACTTTGTTGAACTCTATCAAACTTTGACTTTGTAAAACTTGATCAAAATTTGTCAAGCTTGATCAACTTTGTCAGCCAATTATAACGTTCGATTAAGTTTGATACAATGTATTCCAATAGGCCGATGAAATTTACATACCAGTTTAGCGTCACCCGCCCGCATGTCTCAAAAGTACCTGCTTGAAAATTTCATTATTTACAAAAATGCCAAAACGTTTCATTGGTTTATGCATTTCTTGTACTTTACAGCCACAATAATTGTTTTTTGGCAGTTTCACGTGCCATATTAAAGTTATTTCAAGTTATGGCTTATATTTTTAGAAAAACAATATGTAAACCCACGGCACAAACCTAACCCCCGGTCATCATGGGGTAACTTTAGAACTCCATTCATTCTAGCGTTCCTGCAGCATCAGTCTTTTTAAAATGATTTTACATTTACGTAGTTTTCAAAAGTTTACGAAAAAGTGGAAACTCCCTTATTTTGTGGACATGGATTGAGTAAAATGGCAGATGTCTTGCTGGTGGAAAAATAATGAATAATGAAAAAGTGCTGCCAAATTTTCGTCGTCGTGTCCGGGTTGAAATGAGGACTTAGGTTCGTCCGCCCCGAACATGGCCCGGACATTTCCGGGCTCGTCCGGGCCATGCCGTGGGTCGTTAGTTCGATTACGTTCGATTAATGATATATATCACAGTTAGATTATGTTCTATTAATAATCAATAGTATCTTAGTTAAAATCAAACCATCAAAACAATGTTCTGGATTTTATGAAAGTTTGATTAACTAAATTAATCGAACTTTTGTTGTACGGTATATACTATTAATTTTGATAGTCCAACGGTTTGATTAAGACACTCTTTTTCACCTATCAAAAACAATATGCAACTTAAAATTGCTGCATTGGATTGGTTCTTGGTTTGGAAAAATGTTCTGAAAGAACACGAGACACATCAAAAATATTTCACTTTACAGTAAACACTTAAAAAAAGATAATCAATAATTGTTACCATACCCAAGTGTCAGGTGATATCTTGAATATTACTCTGAAGTATATAATCGAATCCATATTGCAAAAACAACAAAAGAAGAAATCCATTAGAGCAGTCATCTCTTTAGTTTTCTAGAAACTTATAGCTGAAAAAACTAATTTCAAATACTGAAATAAAACAGCAAAGTAAAGGCTGAAAGGAAGGAAATCAATTATTAGTACTCCAAGGTTTTGCTAAAGCTAAATAAAAGAACTGCTGAACGTTTTGTCTGTCTGTAACAACCACGTTTCCCATAAATTTTCACAAGTCAGTTTTGACCACTCTTTTCCAACAAAAACCTTGTTTTCAAATGTTTCCTTCCTGAAAGTGATGTAAGAGTCAATTCGTTCCCAGTCTTTTCAAAGGATTTTCCTCACAATTTCCTTAATCGAAAGATAGAAAGCCTGGAGTTGAAGTTGAACTTACTGAGCGAGCGAAATCTGCAATGAGGCGCTGTTTAAAAAAAATAAAATAAATAAGGCGCCGTTTCTACAAAAACAAAAAGTGGACACACAGACGGACGGACGGAAAGTTGCGTTTGAAAGGCCCCCTTCGCTTCGCTGGGCCAACTATTCCATTTGTTCTACACCAACACAAGATCTAAGTTAATTTTTCACTTCCATTTTCAGAAAATGCGAACTAGGGAAAAAGAACCGGAAGAGGATGATTGTGGAATTGTGGATGGTAACCCTATGGATAATGCAAAGTCATTCTCACAATCGGTAAGTTCACTTTAAACTCAAAGACACCCCTTTCCCAGCCGTTACCAGCGTTGTTTCAACGTCAACATTAAAACGACGTAAATGTGTTGAATGAACGAAGGAACGAAGCATCGAGACAAAAATCTGCCTAATTTATTCAATCGATTTTTAGAGACTTTAGTACTAAAGAATTTGATTTTCACCCACCTGGACAATTTACTTGTTGCGATAGAAAACAGGCTTTGAATTCCAAAGTGAATGATAGCAAATATCATAATTTGAAAGTTGAAAAGGAAAATAGTTGTTTTTATTAACTTTGAAATTATATTGCAAATTCGAAATCAAACCTACCTAATCCTAACAGATGACAATTTTTTGTAAGGTACACCCTGTCTTAGTGACTCGGTGGAAATATTTTTGTCTTTTCGTGATGAATAAAGGGGGCAGTAAAGAGAAATAAAATCGTATTTTTTTCACTGGGGATACTTACTTCTATTGTTATTTGTTCAAGAAATTAATGGGTGTGAGACGATTAAATGGTGGGGATATAATATCAAAATGTTTTTGTTTTCCAATGGGGGTCGAATTTCTGTGCTATTTTTTTTACCGAGGATGGATTTTTCAGTGGGTAAGGGTGTACTTAACGACCAACCCATAATAAAGATAATTTTTGTAAAAAAGCTCATGATAAGGCCAACCCTAAAAAATAGTTCGTTTCCGCGTTACCGGCCGGGTGAGAAATCTTTTTTAGGTAACCCGGCCGCAAAAAATTAATGAACTTTAGAATGGGTGTAAGAATTTCTGAAATTTTGAAAAAGCAAACAAACAAACATATTTAACAAAAAAATTATAGTTTTTTAACTAAAACACACCATGACATCCTAGAAAAAATGTAAAAAAAGATTTTTTTCCGGCCTCCCGCATGAGTATTTTTTTCGTCACTCGGTAACGCGGAAACGAATATTTTTTAGGGTTGGCCTAATTATGTTATTTTATTTCATGCTAGAATGGTGGTTTGGAAATTCGCAAAATAAGCACCTCATCAGCAACGAAACTTATTCGCAAATTTTCTACCAACTCATCGCACAATTCGGTAAATTGATTTATTTTACATTTACCCTACCTGACCTTTTTTTGGGACTGTCTTTGTGACCCATAAAGTGTCCCGTATTGGGTGAAAATTAAATCTTTTGGGGAAGGTCAAATAACTATGTTACTAGGCCCCCTCCCCTGGTGGCTCAGGCACTCTGTTATCCCAGCTAGAGGGGCTATTTGTGGAAATAACTGATTGATATGTGTAAGGGTTTTAAGAAGGGTATCATTTTGAGGAGATTCGGGAAATTAACGCAGATCCATTTGAGATATAATAAACTTATTCGGACAAAAGTGACTGAAATTTGTTTTGTCCGAATAATAATTCTGTAAGATAAGGTAAAAGCTTTTGTACTTTTTAAAAGAGTTGAAATTGTTGAATAATTCTCGGAATAATCACTGCATAGTTTTTCTTGTAGAATTTTATTTTTGTCAGCTTCTAAAATGAAATATTTATAGTTTGAAGCTTTACAATTATAAGCTATATATTGAATGATTTTGATAAAACTCACGGAATCTGATATATCATCGATCAATTCCTATCAGTTCCAGATCTTCTCCAGAGGCCTATCCATCAATATCGGATTAATTTTGATTCTGCCTCGTTGTCAATTATTAGAGTTTCCTTTTTGACTACACGCTTTTTGTATAAGAATAGGGCTTTTTTTCATTTGAGGGTGAGCATTATTCTTATAGATCTATCGTCTTAAATCCAAAGTTTCACCCTGATATTCTTATAGAAACTATTCTTATAAAATGAAAAGCGTCTATATTTCCACTAGGTTTTCAATTTTTAGCAAACGTTTTATTTCTTTTGGGATGTTTTCGTATAAAAGATTACGTAATGCATATCACGAAAGATTACGTAATGCATATCATGATGTAAATGTTGATTAAACCTAATGAAGCAATTCAACGGTCAAATATAACGTTCCTTGCCTTACTGGGAAGGCTGTTTCAAGCCTTGTAACATTCTCTCTCTCATTTTTCAGGACAAAGAGTATTACAACAAGGTGGAAACCAGTAATCTGGACTCACCGTCAGACCCTCATTTCTACCCTAACAAGAAACGACCTGTAGAAGATAGTACTTTAATATCTCCCTTACCATCACGCCAGGCGGTCACGAAAAATATCGAACGTCCACGCTCACAAAGTGAAAACTCAACCGTGAGTGTTAGCAACCGGAACAGTTGTTACGGAAACCCGGGGCTGCTGAAAGACACTAAAAAAAGAAACGCAAGTTTGGATGAAAATAATTCTCTTGGAAGTAAATACAAAGGGAATCCAGTCAAACAGCCAACTATTGTTATCGATTCTCCCACTGAAGCTTTCAAGCCATTTGATTGGAGAGAAAAGAACGGGCGGATTGGCGTTCCGTTCTTAAACACTTGTTCCGTATCTACGGGTTATCACTCTGGCGGAAGTGAAATTAGTATGGAACAGCATAAGCTCGATGCAGAAGATCAAGTTTGACCATGGATGTTGTTGTTGTTGATAAGTTAAAACAATAATTATGTGCTGGTAGGTGTGGTCAAACGCAGTGATGAATCAAAATGAATTCGTCTGTTGATAACAGTGTGCAGGGTGTGTCGAAAAACGCCTCTACTCTTGAGATGTTGACGTTTTGATTTCATAATTAAAAAGCTACGTCAAACCTAGTAAATGTAGAACGCCTTTTTAACGTCCCAATAACGTCATTTCAACGTCAAAACAGCATATGAACGTCAGATAAACATTAAAAAGACGTCACATGCTTTTTGGGAAATCGGTATAAGTATGGGAGTATGGTATAAAGTATACACAACTTTTCTGCATCAGTTTAACACGTTTTTTGTTTTATAAGAACATAGTTTATAAGAACATTGAGGCTGAGATTTGTTCAAAAATTAAGAACATCTTAAGAACGTGCCAAGACTGAGATTAAGAAAAAACGATTCTATTGGTATTGCAAGAGATGATTTCTCAACACTTTAATAAAGGTTTTCCCAGGAACACAACATTATTTCAACATTGTTTCAACGTCCAAATAAAGTTCTGATGTTGAAACAGCGTGCCTGCTAGGGTTGTTACGGTTCTCTAGAGACGATGCATTTTTTTGTTATTTGGACCCATATATATAAGAACATCAACTAAGGCTGAAAATGGTTGAATAAATAAGAACATCCAGCCTCAACCAAAAGTTTTATGTTCTAATAAAATCTTAGTGGAATAAGGTGTTAAATTGGGAAACACGTTGCGAAACGCTGTCATATTTATCGCAAAAAATTCTTACAAGAAATTGAATAGAGTTCTAGAAGCTTGAAGAACTTTTAATAGGAATAGACCTTTTCATTAATTACCTTACGAGCAACGACTGCCTCGTTTTGAATTGAGCGCTATGGTAACCGAATCCCAAGGGAGCTTATCAAACCTTGACTCCAGTGATAAATGTGTCATTTTGAGTCTCGTGAGACATAATCACCTCGGTAATTGTATGAAAACGAGGCATTCGTTGGTCGTGACGTAATTTATATAAGGTCTGTTGCAAAAGGGTTGTCAGAATTTCTTTCATGTGGAAACCAGGACAGTATCACTTACTTACATTTCGCTTCCTTCGTGTCATCCTGGTTTCTACATATTAAACTGTTTTTGCAACAGGCTTTAATTTACACACGGCGGTAGCTTATGGTTAGCTACTCAAATTTTGCGTGGTATAGTGAAATTTGAAAGATCTTGCTTATATTTCTGTAGATAATGGTATAGTATTTTTTGAGAAAAACAATCTTTTTGGCTTGTATACATAAGAAATTGCGTAAATTTGTAAATCTTGGGGTGACTGGGCAGGCGAGGCGTCTTTGCCTTGGTGGTGAAAATGTCCGGGGTACCTCCACCCTGTATATTTCGATCCCTCTAAAATTCAGAACACAAAAAAATCGTATAATTAATTTTCATATCTTTACATATTTGGTTCTAAACTTTTTTTCTTGAATCATATTAAAATATATAAAATACAAAAATAATGTATAATATTCAATTCTTCAAACGTGTTACATAGTTTTTATTAATTTTTGTCTCCCCAAAAATAAGAGTTGATCCAAAAGATATCATTTACTTTGTTTAATAAAAGATTCGCAAAAATGCGACTAAAATATTTCCCTAAAGTTTGCGCTACAACGAGCCATATAGCTAATGCAATATGTTACCTTCTATGATCTTTAAAAATAAAATCCAAAAACATTTTTAACATCTAAAATCAGCTAAAAACTAATAGCCATAGCTTACACTAAACTGGCACCGCTTTCTATAGATTAATACTTAAAAGATTTTTTTATTTAAAAGAATTTAACTTAGTGGGGTCAGTTAGAATATTAATTGTGCAAATCGTGACAAAATCGTGAAATTTTGCACATAGGTCTAGAATAGTCTGTAGATGAAAATTTTTAAGGGAGACAAGTGTCAAATGTCACCTGTCACTCCCTGTCAGCATTTGTTGACAAATAATTATGTCACTCCAAAACCAATCATATTATATACCGTTGCAAAGATAACAAAAAACTGAACAACTTTTTTGTTTACACCAATTCTCAAAAATGTACTCAATGAGAGTAAAAAACAAAAGAAGATCGAAAAATGACGTCATCTTTCCTCGTATAATTTTGTCAAAATCATAAGTGTTTTGAATCTTGACATATTATATACCGTTGGAAAGATAATTTAAAGGTGAGTAACTTTTTTGTTTACATAAATTTCTAAAAATATACTCAAAAGGAGTAAAATACAAAAGAAATTCACCTAAAAATACTTTACATCATAAAAAGTGTAACAATATAGTTATACTAGCAAACGATCAAAAGAGCTCATATATATTGCAACATACAATAAACTTGGTGCTATTTGATTATGTAGCCCTCCCTGGAAGTCAAGTCAGATTTCATGTAAACATTCCTTTATGCGGGGAATTTATTCAACAACAAAATAACACAACAATCAAGTAGGGAAACAAAAAAAGGGATTTAAAAATAGTCTAAATTAGAAAGAAAAATCAAATAATCAAAAATGTTGGTAGTTGAGTTGATAGATAAGTGTCACTTTAGGGACAAGGTCCCCAACATTGGCAAAGGTCAGCGCATGAGGGGGGTTATTGCAGCTTAACATTTGCATCGACCAGAACACCCGCATCCGCATTTAATAAGTTCACGACATTCACTGGATGCTTCACGTTTAATGGTTTGTTCTTTCCATTCTTCAATATCCATCCCCAATCTTCTAGATTATGCTCTGGCTGCTGTTTGACGAGTGAATTACTCCATAATATGGAGTATGTATATATTATGCTGCAATATAAAATAATGTTATCATTTCATACCTTATTTGCAAAACGCTGACAGAGGTTTTTGAAGAAAGGAACTAAACAAAGATCAAAAGAAAAAATCAGGGTCTTACACATTTTGTAGCATTGCCCATTAAGCGTGTTGAACCAGTGGGTCCTTCGTTGGGGGTATGCTTCTACTGACGTTTTCGTAAACTTACCGAGTAAATGTATCCTGTCCTTCTTCAAATCATCTCGAAATTCCTTCCATGTTGTCTTCTTTCCCTTTGCATTGGATGATGAGACGGTTTAGCATCCAATAAATGAATGGCAAAACGATAGGCCATTGCAAATACGTTCAGTGAAAACTCTTGTACAATGATGAATGTGAAATGTGAATGTATTTTCGTGATCCCAACACTATATCTAAAGCTTTCAAGGTTCAACGCAGCAAAGTGTTGAATAGCGACTACAACGACGTCTGTTTCAAGACTGTAATGATGGAAATTTTCTTGAAACCAGTGTTAGCATCATCAAGGACGTACAAGAAAGAACCCTAGTGTCGGCTTCTACATGGTTGCGTGAAGTATTAGCGGTGTTTAGTGTTATTGCTAAACACATCACTTCCTGGTGTTGCTTCGACTGTGGTACTTCGTTTACTGATTTCTTGAACATTAGTTTCAGCAATCATTTTATAAAGCTTCGTCTTGATTCATGTTCACAAAAGCAGCCCCATCAGAATAAATTTCATGGATACCTCTGGAGCTTCATAATGCACCTCGGGTTTCGATTCCAAGCACGGGCTGAAGCCAGATTTTGACGTTTAGTAGCTTTTCTGAGTTTTGAAATAGGAAATGCGTGATTTCATGAGAGGAAAAGTGATCGAGATCGCTCTTTCTTGATTGGAAAGCGACGTAAAGGTTTGCATACAATCTTCTCTCCAGGTTTAGTGTCGCCATCTTTTGTTTGGACTTCAAAACCTTCATAATGTGCTTTTGACGGAGGAATGACGATTCGATGATCAGCATTCGTAGATTCTTTCCGGCGAGCGTTTTTCCACGCTGAATAATTTTCGTATTCATCCTGATGTTCAAATGAAGATGTTGCCAGATGAAGTAAAGATGCAAGTGATACTTGATGTGCATACCTTGTCCTCTTGACTCCTCTTTCCCTTAAGGAAGCTTTCGTTTTGTCCGGTTGTTGTTATCATAGCACTTTCAAAGACATCCGTCCATCCTGATCCTTCAGTCACCAACAGCATTTACGAAGGCCATCTCAATATGCAATGGGCCCATCATCCAAAGTACATCTTTAAACTTTTCCGGATACATCCATTGCACTTG
>JAUJPO010081438.1:0-10580 GCA_032270745.1 Tiaropsis multicirrata
ACGAACGAACGAACGAACGAACGAACGAACGAACGAACGAACGAACGAACGAACGAACGAACGAACGAACGAACGTTAATTTATAGGACCTCCTCTGGTAGGTCCAAAAATAAATGAAATTGGGAATCAAATTAGGAATTTTTAATATTTTTTGCAGGACACAAAGGGCACAGCACCTTTTCCATGTTTTTACCAAAATTATTATTTAAAATGTTATGGCACCTTTCAAGGTTTTAGGGGGCCTAAGAATTTAGGTCCCCCTGAAATCTAGATACCCCCTAAAGAACACACATTTATAGGTACCCCTTGTGATAGGTACACCCGCCAGGGGGAGGGGGGCTGATGCTATGTATGTGGTAACTCTTTTGCAATATGAACATTTTTGCTGGCCATTGTAGTTTGTAACAACGATTTGTAACTGGTAAGTATAATTGCATGCATTTATAACAGGCCATATTTTTATTTTAGAAAGACAGCACCCGGCGGAATTTTCTTATTTTATTTTTAATGACTGTCATTTTTACAAGCTTTGACATATCAGTAAGATTTTGTTAAAGGCAGCATCACAGTGTCCTAGTAGGTTGGTCCCCCCTTGAAAAGCCCAAAAATAATCGTCCCCCCTGGAGAAAAAAATCCTTGAGGAATTTTTTTTCTAATTAAAAAAGTTTTTGTTGTTCTTAAAACCTTTTTCTATTTTTATGGTATACTCGATAGTTTTACAATGATACGGATAAAATCCAATATAATCAAATCAAAACACAAGCTTAAAATATTCTGAAGATCCTTTCACAGATTGTTTTTGCCCACACCAGCATATTTTTTAAATAATTTCTTCCCCCCTTTTCACCCCCCCCCTAAATTTCAAACAGCACTTTGCCCCCTGTCAATTTTCTCAAAAGAACCCCCCCCCCCTTCATAAAGTAAGGGGAAGGACACTATGAGCATCTCATAACCAGACCCTGAAAGGGCATAAAAAGGGTCTGCATAACAAACTGATTTGAACATTTCAAGCCATCCAGGTCTTTTTCTTTGCAGGTGCATGCTTTAAAAAAGGCTAGGTTTGGTTCATTTCATTGGTATT
This sequence comes from Tiaropsis multicirrata, assembly GCA_032270745.1. Taxonomy (NCBI): domain Eukaryota; kingdom Metazoa; phylum Cnidaria; class Hydrozoa; order Leptothecata; family Tiaropsidae; genus Tiaropsis; species Tiaropsis multicirrata. The sequence goes on from JAUJPO010081438.1 coordinate 1,082, forward strand.
TTTGTAAATTATGATTTCAGATTTTTGAAGAGCGTTGAAAACAGTTTGCCATAGACTAATCTATGTTCATAAACAAAATGTTGAGTATGATCTGATCGTGTTTTAAAAATTGTTTTAAAACAATTATTGGACCTTGAAGTTGAAACCCTCTAGAATAAGAAATATACATACCTCCAGTTTGATCACATAGTGTAGATAGTGGTACATCTTCTGGTGTATTGGAAAGATGTTTATCATTTAGAGGTTGAGCAAAACCGGGAACCTTCAATTGTAATGTAAATAATCTTTGATCCCATCGATACAATTCTTTTGTTAATTCAGCTCCAGGTAGTAAATCATGTGTTGGAATGGAAATCTACAAAATAAACAAGTCCAGATTTTTTAAACACCTTTACTTACGTGCTTTAATAAAAAAACATGTTGAAGTCTATCCAATCTTTCATTCAAAGCTGTTTGTAGATGACAGACAATTACATGGTGTCCACTCTCTTTCAATGAAGACACAATCCAGTCCTTTTGACATTTCAGGAAAAAGATACAGCCCCAATTATGAAACAACATGTACTGTTTTTCAGCTTAGCCAGTTGCATAAAAAATCTATGTTTCCAGTCCGCGGCCGGGTGAAAACCTTTTAACGAGACAACCGATTTTTTTAGACTGTTGAAGTCTTACAATCAGGCTTCAATTCAACAGCTTGAAAAACAGAATAGCGAAGAGACTGATTTAATTGAGAAACTTAATACTTAATACTGAAACAGCTTTACTTACAAGCAGTAGGATAATATTTAGATTCAAATTTATAAAATTGAAAAAAAAATTGGACCGGATCGGAAACATACAATTTTTTACAGACTTTAGAGGATGTTATTACATATCTTAAATCTGATCTAGGAGTTATCTCGTTTTGGTAAGAAATAAATTCTCTTGTTGCAAGTCCAGATAAGTTCCAGTTGATATTTCCAGCTACAAGAAACCCAAATCTTGCGGTTAAAATAGGACCATTGCATTTAAATTCTTCAGAAACGGTCAAACTTCTAGGTGTTACTATTATAAATACCCACTTTAGATCTCTCAGGGCTAGACAATACAACTTCAAAGCTTCCTATGACCAGCTTTTGAAATTATCAGACTGTTAGCCTGTTTACACTCAGAATCTCCAACTTATGTTACAGGAAGTTTATAAATCTATAAACCACATAGGCCCTAAATTAGAATGGGATGCCTTGGAATTGGTTGATTCTAAAGATCCTACAAAACCTCAAATCGAACTTAGATGTGGGAGTAGAATTAAACTTCCTTTTCCCAAAAACGCAGTTTGCATAAACTCCTTTGATTTCAGAGCCGGTTCTGCTTGGAATCACCTCCCAAAGCAGGTCAAAATGCTCGAAACTCTGAAAGATTTCAATGAGGAAGTCAAAGGAGTGAAAATTTATTGTTCGTGCAAACTGTGTACTGTATTTAGAACCTTTCAATACTCAATGTAGAGTTTTTTTATATTTTAAATTTTGCTGGCTTAAATTAGTATTTTACTATGTATACGGTCCAACGTTAAATAAAGTGAAAATAAAATAAAAAATAGATCAGCTTGATAAAAATAATTTTCAAAAATGAAAAAAATTAAACTCGGACCAACTCTAAAAAAATGTTCGTTTCCATCCACGTTACCGGCCGGATGAGAAGTATTTTTTAGGTCACCCGGCCGCAAAAAAATAACGAAATTTAGAATGGGTGTCAGAATTTCTGAAATTTTGAAAAAGCAAACAAACAAACATCTTTATTAACAAAAAGAATTTAGGTCTTGAACTTAAACACACCATCAAATCCTAGAAAAAATGTTAAAAAACCTTTTTTGCGGCCTCCCGCATGAGTTTTATTGTCGTCACCCTGTAACTCGGAAAAGAAGAATTTTTTAGGGTTAGCCTGGCATTATTCTTAGGACATTCTTAACTTTTTGGCCAATTTCATTATGATTATTCTCGTTTAAGAGACTTTACTACGGAAAACTTCAGTGGTCTCGGTTTGGCAGGTCCAAAACAAAGAAAGATTTCGAAAAAATTGCGAAAATGTTTGCCATGTCCTTGAAGTTTTACGTAGTAGATCATGATAAATCTCAAAAACCACTCCATTGTTAACAATCCTTAATAATGGGACCATGCAATTTGAAACTTTACTTACCAATACACAAATTGCCTTTTGATTCGAATCCATTATCGCATTGACATTCGTAACCACCAATAGTATTTACACAGTGCGAATCTGTTGGACATTGATGGAGGTTGGAGCTTGGTGAACTGCATTCGTTGATATCTAAGTGAAGTCAAAAGAGACATTATGTTAAAGCACGGTTTCCACTCAGCGCGCGCAGCTCTCGCCTTTTATGTTTCTCTATTCTGATTGGTCTCGGAGATAAAATTACGTCATTTTGTAACGTAATGTTTTCTCCGAGACCAATCAGAACAGAGAAATGAAATGAAAGGCGCGCACTGGCCTCGCTAAGTGGCGACCGACCTTAATGGTCCGAGGTTGCTGATCTATAAAACCTCTTCTTATAGGTTACAGAAGGTTCTCAAAGATTTTTACAGAGAGTTCTTGCTCATGAATTTCTTATATGAATGTCAACACTCTGCGTCAGTACTTTTGAGTACTTTCTGTATCTGCCTCTGTACTATAGCCTGTTACGAAATTCGAATTATATTTCCGATGGATTCATTCATATAGACGGTAACCAAGTGGTTCGAGTGTTCGCCTCCCGTTTGTAAGGTTGTGAGTTCAACCCCCAGCCGGGTCAGACCAAAGACTCGAAAACTGGTACTCGCTGTTGTTCGGTTTGGCACTCAGCATTAAGGGGTTAAAGCAGGGGGTAAGTAGAACAATCTAGGGAAATGAGTACTACCTTTGGGTAGAGACAGCTATTTGAAGGGAGGCTTCGGGTCACCCTCGCAAAACTTACTTAGTTAAGATTGACCAGGAATTTCAAAAACCTTAGAATAGGGAGAAGTTTTGAAAATCTACACCTTCTTCAGATTTTAGGCAGAATCTTTTTCAAAAAGGGTATTGTGACTAGCCTTTGAGTTTAATAACAAGTTTGAGTTTGAAAAAAGCATGAATTCAATTACCTTGGCAACTGATTACATCACCTTGGAAACCAGAAACACAAAGACAATTGTACGAACCAATGGTGTTGTGACACGTGGCATTCGAATGACATACGTGATCTTTCGTTTTACATTCATTGTTGTCTGTATGAGAGATGAAGACAGATTGACCTTTTCGAAAAAAAACCTGCCCCACTGTTGAGGATATAAAGGTTTTGAAATTTATAATATCCTAGGATATTCAGGGGGTATGAATTTGAAGACCAAGGATAACCAAGGGGAGTGTTCGAAATTTTCAATATCCTAGGATATCCAGAAGAGTAAGAATTTGAAGGCCAAGGATATCCAGGAGCCGTCAACCATAAGAGATATTTTATCGCAACCTCGTACCCATGCCTTTATGACATTACCCAGTTTTTCCACTGGGAAAGTGCGGGAAAAGTGGGGCACACGTGGGGCGGTTCCAAGTGAGTCAAAGTTTTTGATGTAGAGGTGCTGACTTCCATATAAAAAATATGAGCAAAAGCAACACTCTTCGTTAAAGTTTTCGAGTCCTTCTGTATCCGCCACTGACATATAATTCATCTGCCAAATTGAGACCACGTCGTTCTTTAGTACCAAAGTCTCTAAAAGTCGCTTGAAAGAATGAGACACATTTTTGTCTCGATGCTTCGTTCACCAAACTCATTTAAGAGACTTTACTACAGAAGACTTGAGTGGTCTCAAATTGGCAGCTCCACAACACCTCCTGAAACAAACCTTGGCATTGTATTCCATCTCCTGAGAAGCCTTTATTACAACGACATTCGTAAGAATCGAGTATATTTACACATGTAGCGCTTGAGGAGCATTTAGATCTTTGGTATTCACACGTGTTTGTATCTTAAAAAGACAAAAGGAAAACAAGAAAATACAACTGGTTGTTTGGACAAAAAACTTAGTTGGACAAAAGTGATTAAATGTTTTGAAAGTGATTAATAAAATTTAGAGGTGACGGAAATTTTGTTGTCGACCAATAATTTTTGCTGTTTTAGTTTTGTTCGATAAGGTAACCGGGGAGGCACTGAACGTTATTTTAACGTCCAAGCAAAGTTATTCTAATGTCAGAACTTTATTTGGACGTTGAAACAATGTTGGAATAACGTTCTGTGTTGGCTGGGACCAAAGAACAGTAAACATGAGATATACTTTGGGTAAAGCCACCTGCTAACAATTCTTGAGAAAGATTTGGGGTTAACTATTGATTCAGTATAGTTGGGGGAGTAATTCTCTCAAGTGTTCTGATTGATTAAAAAGGGCGGCAAAACTTCTGTAATACTTACTGGTACATTGAGTACCGTTGCCTTGGAAACCATTCAAACACGTGCATCGATATGAGCCAATGGTATTGTTGCATATGGCGTTCCTATGGCAGCCATGTGTTTCATCCTCACACTCGTTGATATCTGATAGAGAGAAAAAGTTCAGGAAGTTAAAGGTTTTCTTTTTCAAAATTGCTATCTTCGACAAAATTTGAAGAATGCAGAGATGAATGAGAGTGCGCCTTTGGATTTTAACAAATGAACGTGGGATAAATTTTGGCAATTTTTTGTCGAAAATCGTGAAAAAAGTGACCCTGAATGGGATTTAAATTCCAAAGTTTTCCGAAAACTTTCCAAAAATGGTGAAGAAGGGTAAAGTTTTCAATTTTCGTGTTTTTGCGACCCTACCAGGGATTCACGAAAGCTGAAAAACTTCAGCGGTACATTTTCTTTTTTGCGATGAAATAATTTTTTTAAAGACTTTGATTGTTTATTTTGTCCAAATTTGGACAACGGGTGAATTGAAATATAGAAGACACATAATTCATTTGAATTGGGTTTTTGACTCAAAAGAATCTAAATTTAAATCTTGGAAAGTATAACACATTGTACCTTGACATTGAATTCCATTTCCATGGAAACCCTTTTCACATTGGCATTGATAAGTTCCAAACAAATTAATACACTTAGCATTTTTATTGCAGTTGTTCGTTGAGGTTGACGAACATTCGTTTAAATCTATAAGAAAACAAATTAAAAAAGTTATAGATTATCTTTATGAAAGAAATTATAAGTTTACCACACCCATCAACAAAAGACATCCGTGTTTGTGACCCACTGAGATCTGCCCGGAAATTGCTTAAAAAACTCGTTTCTGTAAAGGCGCAGAAAATTATTTTGACATCGAATGGAGGACGCTGTTTCAACATCAGAACGTTATTAATTTGAACGTTGAAACAATGTTGGAATAACCTTATGTTCCTGAGCTGCATGTCGGCTTCTTTCTATCTAAGATTCTTTAAAAAAGAGACGATTATATATGACAAACCTTCACAGACTTTTCGTCCTTTATAAAATCCTTCTGCGCATGTGCATTTCAGTTGGTTGATTTCGATGGTGCATTTTTCACCGTGTAATGCATTGCAACTATCTTCTTTGCACACTAAACCTGTTGGACATCAAAAAAATAAAATGAATCAAATTCTAAACTGAATAAAACCCAGAAAATATCAGAAAGGTTTCTCCAAAGGTCATAGAAGCCTACCCCTCAGCGGTATGCGTGATTGCGTGAATGGGCTTTTTTCGTTGCGCAAATGCGTGAATTCCGAAAAAGAAGTGCGTGAATGCGTGAAATTAGGTTGCCTTACGTGATGCATGAAAAGTGTTTCTTTTTTCTCGTCATGGTTTTTTGAAAGGTAATACAACGAGCCAGAAAAAAGCACAACCAGCCACAACCAGCCAGAAGAAGGCACAACCTTGTTATTTTCTTACGTTTACAATGCGTTCCATTGCCATGGTAACCATTCAAACATTGACAAGTGTATGATCCATTTGTGTTAATGCATTGCGCATGCTCGTCACATTGTGTTGTGTTGGAGGAAAGACATTCATTTATGTCTAGAGAAAAAGATAACTTAGAGTAACATCCCAACGATACGAGACAGTTTTCAACGTCAATTCAACGTTAAATATTGAAACAACGACAACGTTGATAAAATGTTTCGTGTCAGCTACTGGGATCAACCAATAAATGTTAAACAGTAATACACCCACCATGGCTCTTGTTTCTTTGTAAACAACAGGTGCTAGTTAGTTCTTATCTCCTTCGCTATTTTTTGTTTTTGTATCTTTTTTTCTCTGACAATACGATGAAAAAAGAAAGCTTTTTTTCAGATTTTTTTTTAATCATATGGGTAATATCATATATGGGTAAAATTACCTTCGATAGCTTGGGTCCTTGGGTGATGTATTTCCAAAGGTGAAGAGTATAAAATCTGTTACTTTACTATGTTCTACTTGATTCTTTCGAATGTTATTTGAAGGACGAAATGAAATAAAATAATGAGATGGATACATTGCTTTTCTTTACCTTGCCGAAAAATAATTGATGTTTCTCTAAAGTTATTTTTCGTGTCATGAATCTGATAAATATTAATCTCAAGGAGTGCAGGGGGCACTCTTAAGCGTCAGTTATTTCTAGTGTACTTTTCCAGTGGGGGTTATAAAAATCTCACATTCTTCAATCATATTTTCAGTGCTGGGGTAGCTCTTTGTACTTTTTGTTGAGAACATTCAATTTTCCACTCGTTGGGACCGTTTTTCCACTGGGGTTATTTCCTATCCTACTACCCTGTAACGTGTAATATCCATAAATCTCATAAAAATCCTTTCCTAAAATTTAAAACTCTCTCTCTCTCTCCCTCTCTCTCTCTCTCTAGGCTCCCACTCATACATATGACATTCATCTCATCCATCTCACACCCAGCAAACACAAGACGCGTTTCAACGCCTTTTCAAAGTTGAAACATTTAAAAGACGACGAAACAACCTTTAAAAAAACGTCTTTTATCTGCTGGGTGTCCCTTTCACTTGAAGAACTACAACTCGAAATCTCAATTTTGGAAAATAATTGTGTACCTTGACATTGAGTCCCATTTCCATGGAAACCATTTTCACATTGGCATTGATAAGTTCCAAACAAATTAATACACTTGGCATTTTTGTGACAGTTGTTAATTAAGGTTGACGAACATTCGTTTAAATCTGAAATGGAACACAGAAGTAAACTTTCAGACACAAGACGTTGTTTTATTAACGTCTTTACAGTATTTTAACGTTGAAAAGACCCAGAGGGAGGGGTGAGGGGTACTAACCTTATCGAGGTGCCTCTGGGACCCTACGTGAGATAAATCGTGGCAACTTTTTGTCAAAAATCGTGAAAACCTGAATGGGATTCAAATTCCCAAAATTTGTAAAAATTCGCAAATTTGGCCCAAAACGTTCATATTTATATCAAATTCTCAAAAAAGGGACCCTGCGAGGAAGGAATTTTCAAGGGGGTAGGGTAGGGTCACGAGTATGTCTGAGCGGAAGTTGAAAATTCGACCCTATTTACGGAAATGTTTTTAAATCCTATACCATTTTTTTCAATGTTACGATCCTTTGAGAGACTCAATTTTGTATTTTTGTGACACTTTCGATGCCTTAAAAAGGTACCTTTGCCGTTCGCACATACCCCCTTTTTGAAGTATTTTTGCACTTTTAAAAAATTATCTTTTACTGTAAAAGATTATATATAACTTGGTTAACACTGAACCGAATTTAAAAAGTTATACCTAAAAATTTAGAGTTAGACTTTCCTCTTTCACAAGCATTTTCTATCTACAATAAATACCCATATCAGTATACTCGACCAAACATCGAAACCCTCTTGTGAGATACCCGATAGTGAAATGATTTACCGGATGCGTCCGAGAACAAGACGTAATACCTTCACAAACTTTTCGACCTTTCAAGAATCCATGACGACATTGGCATTGTGGGTTGTTCTGCAAACACGTTTCACCGTATTCGTGAATACACGGCTTATGACATGATACGTCTGTTTGATTGAATGAGGCTGAAGAGGAGAAAGTTGCTGAAATGAAAAGATTGAATTGCTGAGAACATAAATTTATGTGTCAAATCCCAGCAGTCATAGACGTTGTTTCAACGTCCTTTCAACGTTAAAACTTATAAAGACGTCGAAGCAACGTTATAAAGACGTCTTGTGCGCCTTGTTGCTGATACTGGGATAGACCGCTCACACCTCCATTTTTGCGATCTATTGAGTACTATCAGATCACTTGATACATGTTTTTTTATTTAGGCTCAGATTACGGAAAATTTTAAACATATGCTAAGCATAACACCGAGCCTTCAAAAATATTTTATTTTAACTGTATTTTGGCCTGTATGTTTTCACTAAACAAAGATAAAGCTCGATCTTGCCCATCCATAGTCTGATTTGCAGACCCATACTAAAACCGTTGAACGTATAAGAAGCACGTTTCGTTAGAGGATGGGAACAGCCTAGCCCATATTTTAGAAAACATTTGATTATAATAAATTTGAAACTCTTAATTTTTGAGTATACATACAATAAAACATTCGAATTTTGATAAAAGAAAACATATATTTTTTGTGATATATATTGGAAGCTAATTGAGCCTTATTAGAATCTTGGTGTAAGCATATCCAAGCCTGATTTTGAATTCTTTTATTGCTTATAAATAAAAAACATGTAATCTCGTTCACAGAGCTCACTTTTTTCATTTCCATGGTGGCAGCGGCCTCTTCATGAGTAGCATTTGGATCGATTTATAAAAAGCACAATCAGCACAAGGAGGGTATAACCTAAGTGGTATGTGACAAATACTCAACACTCTATTAAAAAGCTGTGTGTGCAGTGCGTGTTATTCCTTTAGCTCGATTTCGACACCCTTTTGGGTCTGTTACAAAACTTATTTTTATGTCGGACGTACATTTCGATACTTTGAGCATTTGTTAAAAAATAAATGGTTGATATTGAACAGTTGAATTTGATGGTTGGAAATAAGACTCAAATGATATTTTCAAAAACACAATTTTTCTCATACCAAGTTAGATTAATTTTTTTATATTAATGAACTCAATTTTCATGTCGGACGGACGAGATAAAATCGACAAGAAATCACTTTTTTTCGATGTTGCCGAGTTACTATCTCGCTGTTTCTCGTAGAAATCTCCCTTTTGGCACACAGACGTGTTTGATATCCAGCTGTCAGGTTCTGTTTAAAGTTTTCAGCCGATAATTACTGCTCAGCTCACATCGTCACTGTTTAAGGGACGATTTTGCATGTCGGACGGACAATGTCGGATGGACACGTTTGTCAGGAAAATTTCGATGACCAGAACTATCAACAAAATATGTTTGAAGACGTGGCGAACAGCATTAAGCAGATGTCCGAACACTTCCAGATCGCGAATCCAAACAGATTTTTCTATGACGCACTTCAAAGTACTTGTCCATCCGACATAGAAATTCAGGTCTCAGAGCAGTCTTTTGCAATAAAGTTTTCCGAA
>JAUJPO010081449.1:0-24803 GCA_032270745.1 Tiaropsis multicirrata
TTGGCTTGGGTCTCGCTCCGCTGGGAGACTCATCATCGGCTTGCTTACTTTCTTTCATCCAAATTTTTCGGTAACCCATGTTGACCCCCGGAACACCCCGGATTTTTCCGGGGGATTCCGGGGGTCGTTCAGGCACCAGGGTCGTCTCATCGCTCCACAAACTGACAGTAGAGCATGGTGAGTCAATACAACAAATTGTAGATTTTTAGGGTCACACTGAGCCACAAAATAATACCTCTGTTGGTTCCTTATCTTCTAGTACACCAATTTGAATGATACCCTCTTGAATGTAAAATTCTTTCCAAAGATCTACAGAAAATTCCTCAAAATCTGGAGAAGCTTCAGTCTTTTCGTGGAAACTGATACACTCACTTATACCAGAAATTTTAACTTTAACATATCTATAAACATCCATGAATTCTCGAAGAATGGTTGGATCACGTGCATCAAGTTGTGAAAGCGCTTGGAAGAAAGTTACATCGTCGACGTCGGTTTTTCTGCTGCTGCTCCCACCAACCGAATTGGTTAGTTTGTTATCATTATCATTATCTTTAGCATTTTGATTCAAAATAATAGCATACCTGGGTAGACTCATCATTGATCTCTATAAATTAATGTTTAATGCATTTCTTAAATTCTAAAGAAATAAATGAACCTTTCCAATGAATATGAAAATTAGCAGACCTTAGCCTGCAGCGCAGCAAAAAAATCTCTCAAAAATCGAATGTTTTGAAATCGCGTTAGACTCCGTGCTCTAAGCTTGGAAGCTTCAAAAAGGCTAGCTATTATCCGCCCATCATCCGCCCGCCCTTTACATTTCGTATTATAAGCAGCAAAGGTCTTCCTCAAGTCAAGGTCCGAGGCAAAGGGGTTGAAATAGTTATACGAATTATCAATAGCATCAATGGGGTATGCGAGGTATGTATGCCATCTGGGTTTGAAGGGTGCTTCGTGCGCATAGGATAAAAGAGAAGCCAGGCAGGGGCGGGGCGGGGCACCACGCTTGTGGTATGGTGCTTTTTTATACTTTTCTTCCTTTTCTGTGTGTAGATTAGATCTTCTCTCTCTGGCCTCTCTAAGGAGTAACTAAATTCATTATCACCAGTTTGTGTAGATAGAGGCATCTGTTTGGCGCGAATTATTCCTCAAATTTCAATAATTCCCCGAAAACTTTCCTAAACCCCTAAAAAGAGACAATTTTGTCTAATTTTATTTGAAAGGCCGTAACACCGACCTGCACCTATGAAAGACAGTCATTATTTTTGACATATTGGGCAACGAAATGAGTAGATCCAGAATACGTAGAAGATTAAAATAATATTCTTTTAGTTAAAATATGCATAAGATTTAACAATAAATTTGTTAAAATTTATTCTTTTTTTTCAAGCGAGTTTTTCTTATTTTCTCTATACACAAGTAACAAGCGAACAGTAACAACCCCCTTTTTCAATATTTTCATTTTCCCTTCGAACAAAAATAAATATAAAATGAAAATATGAAAAAATGATGATTTCGCTTTCATGGTCGCAAGTTAGATAGAAAGAATTTTGTTGGATACATAGAAGTCGGTTGAACGTGATAAAAAATACCACAAAGATTGAAAAAAAACATTGATTTAAGAAAGGAACAGCCAAACAAAAATAAAACGATAACTGAAGATACAAAATAAAGGCTAATCAAATATTACAAATTTTATTATAATCTATTTAAAAAAATCTCCCAATCTAAATTAATTTTATATCAAAAACATTTAGAAAAGGATTTTCAATTTTGAACAAGAAAAATACGATAGATCAGTCGCCATGTAGTGTACGTAAAGGTTAATTCGTGATATCTATTACGTAACCTTTTATACGGAAGTACCTTAAAAAGCCAGGTGTTTGCCACCAGTTTAGATCTTTTAACAATAAAACCAGTGACCAAAATCTGGCATTTTGGGATGTTTCCGTAGATAGATTACGTAATGGATATCATAAATATTAAGATTTTCCCCATTGTGTAAGAAATTTCATCATTGCAACAATGCTGTCTGCTGAATGTACATATGCCCGTATAATGTCACGTATAGAGTTTTATTGTTATTGTTTTTAAATGCTTAACAACAATTTCGGACGATAGATAGCGTGGTCAAACTGACCATGATGGGGATATGGTGTATGCGTTGTGTGAAACCATGGAACGTATAAATTATATTTCTTGGGAATCTCTTATAGATCGCTTTCTCCGTAAAGAGCTGATGAGAATGATCTGTAGTCTAATGCACCAGGGGCAGCATCTTGACCAGAATATGGAGACATTCTTGCGATACAATACTCAGCTTGTTCACCAGGCAATTCTCGACGTAATTCGTCAGCTGTGATGTATGGCTGGAAGACGAAAGAACACGAAAGATTAGAAACCAAAACAAAAAGTTTAAATCTTCGTATCCAGCACTAGGGCACAGAGCCAGGGGTGTATAGACAACTGATATTACTCCAATTCATTAGGGGAACCGGGGAAAAACGGGAGAAATCAAGAAAAAAGTTCGTACCTTATCACCAGCCAAAATTCGGAATGATTCCATGACTTGATCGGCGGTATCGGTATCAGCCATTTCGCGTGTCATGAAATCTAAGAAGGCTTGGAATGTGATGAAACCGGAACCATTTGGATCAACCATGGCAACGATACGGGCAAACTCGGGACTGTCCTGAAAACGAGAGAAAATATATAAGTTGATGAGGATTAGTAAAACAAAAGTCGTAAATATGATTGAGAGTTCTTAAATCAAGAGTATGCTTTAAACGGGTGATAGCGTTAAAAGGGACTAACTACTTGGCTGTTTTAATGTGAAAGTTTCCCCAGAGTAGGACTATCAAAAATTCAGTTGAAGAAAGTTGAATTTTATCGGGTCAGGTTAGGTCTTGTAAATTTCTACTTAGATTTCGGCCCAGAATAACAGAACAATCTATAAGCAAATGCAATATGTACCTTCTCCTCGATTTCCATGCTGTGTCCCAAACTGACCAAGCATTGTTTGAATTCTTTGTAGTCGAGTTGGTTGTTCTTGTTCTTGTCGAAGTGGTTGAAAGAAGTTCTCAATTCTTTCATTTGTTCTTCGCTTATACCGATCGAATCTCTCATCAAGATCTGCAAAAAATAATATGGCGCACGATTGAAAACATCGATTCAAAGGGATCGAAAACAAAAACAACAACGGCTGATCCTTGTGTATAGATTAATGCAGCCAGTAATTGTCAACTCAATGAACTTTTACACGACATGAGGAACGGAATTTCGAACGGTTTATTTGCCGTCACAATTCATGATATCCATTACGTAATCTTTCATACGGAAGTATCCAAAAAGGCCGGGAGTTTCAAATAGTTGTGAACAATAAAACTAGTGGTAAATACCCGGCTTTTTTGGGATACTTCCGTATGAAAGATTACGTAATGGATGTCATAAATGCAAAGATTTTGATACTAGATTTTGAATGAGTCAGTTTTAGTGTTGTCAGAGCTAAAGACTGGTCTCGAGAGCAGCTCTCGCTTTTTCTTTTACTCTTTTCTGATTGGTCTCGAAGTAAACATTACATAACAAACTGACGTAATGTTATCTTAGAGACCAATCAGAACAGAGAAGCAGAAAAAGCGAGAGCTGCTCTCGCTAAGTGGAGACTGGCCTTAACGTTGGTAAGAAAAATATTCGCAAGCTGCTTACCTGGTTTTCGACTTCGTTGATGTTCCTTGTAATACCAGTCAACAGTTGTTCGAATCGAATACGTAAAACTTCCATAGAGTATGGTGTGTGTGGATTCTCAAAGATCATGGCTTCTTGTACACCCTTTAAAGAAGAAAAAAGTATGACAATTATAATCACTCTATCGACACTGCTAAAACGCTAACCGTTTTCAAAAGTTGTCTAGGAAAGAACGTTAGCCTTTTCGAATAATTATTACTGAGCTGTAATTGTTTTAAATAAACATAAAGACGCTTCTTTTCGCCATTTAACTACTAGGCCAAAGGAAACATTTTTCGATGGAGTTGTAGGAAACAAAGCTGTTGCATAATTTAATTTTATCACAATATTTATCCCTGATAACTGTTACCCAACTAAGATTAAATCTAGTGATACTTTAATACTTGATTTACGAAAAGAGCTTACTTACTGTACTAGGGCAAATTCTAGAAAGGGCAGGACTGTGTCTGATGGAAACTAAAAAGGGCACTTTTATAGATGTTTTTTTTTTACAAAAATAATGTATTTGCTACAGATTTTAACGTATCTGAAAGATTTTGCGAGAGTCATTAAAAATCATAAAAAATGGCCAACTTACGTGATTAATTGTATCTAACTCCATGAAATGATCTTTGAAACCGTGGATTTCTTCGTTCAAGCTCTGCAATTCTTTGAGTTGATTTTCTAAAGTTCCGCTGGCGTTCATACCGATGTCGACAAGACGTTTGGATCTTTGGTTGACCCATTCACCAACTTGGTTAGCCATTTGAGCGAATTGCACTCGGAGTCTTTCGTTGTTTTGTTGGCGAGCTGTTTCACTGGATAATTTTTCATCCCTCTCCGGAATGAGTTTAAGAATCTCTCCCCATTTAGCTTGCAAATCCTGAAAACGCAAAATAGAGTTGCTAGAATATGTGAAACCAAGTCGGTCGTTTAGCAGGTTGTTAATAACAACAAACGACAAAATGTAAAAGCTCTTATTTATAAGAAAGCTAATCTAAAACATTGATTAATTTGATTTAAGATAATTGGGAGAATCAAGAGATTGTGGACTTGCCAATTTGAGACCAAGTTTTCTGTATTTGGGAGAACAAAGACACTTTTATTCAAGGGATTTTTAAAGAATTTTGTAGTAAAAAACGACGTGTCTCAAAATTGGAAGATGAAGAATTATATGCAAGTCATGATACATACTTCAGCTTTGGTATTAGTGTAGGGGTTTGTTTGGTCGCTCATGCATTCGATAGCTTGTTGCAATCCCATGATAGATTCGAATTCTTCTTGTGCAGCTGGCATGTTGGCTTTGAATTGCTCCTGTGCATCTTTCAGATCTTGTACTTCTTCCAGTGAGTGAACGTTGAACATATCCATCAAATCCTCTTTTGCTCCATCCATCCAGTTACTGAATGGAGATGCTTTCTTTGCGTATTCTAACCATAAGTTATCTAATCGTTCGGCAATCTCAATAGCAGCAGCCAGGTTTTGACTTCTCTGTGTAGTAAGGTCACCAAGGTTGTCCCAACCATCACACACCTTCTTGCAACGAGTGTTGATTTCATCAACTTTACTATATCCCAAAGTGTTTAATTCCTGTGCAATGGCAACAATTTGTTCGACACGATCTTGTTGTGCAGCCAAATCTGATTCGAAAGCTTCATGTCGTTTCCTTGCAGCCAAGAGAGTGGCAAGAGGAGCGCTGGTAATATCATCTTTGCTCAGGTAATCGTCTTGGCCATTAGTCCAAGCTTCGTGAGTGTCACATTTCAACTTAAATTTTTGAGCAAGATGATCCAACCTTTCAAGTCTAAAGGAGAAAGATGCAGTTTGTTTATGTGTTAAGTTGCTGGGTCTATTTTTTCAAAAAAAAAAGAAAAGATTAAAATAGAATAATATGACCCAAAAATAGTCTAGCTAATTATAATCAAGGATTCTTATTTTGTGTAATCACCCCTTTAGGGGGAGGCGGGTTCACACTATGTGTCCAAGATTCCAGTAATGATAGCTGATGTTTGAAAAAATTCAGCATTAATGAGAATGACTTACTTTCTGAGTTGGCTAAGAATCCAGTCTTGGAAGTCTTTCTCAGCTTGTTCCAAATCCTTCCAGGCTTTGTCAATATCCTGTAAATCAGAAGATTCAAGAACAGTCATATTAAGTAAAACCAACACAAAATGTAACTCTCATACAGTTCATAAAATGTGAAAAAAGTGTAAGCACCACATGAAAATCTTAAGTGACATTAAGCCCATTCTAAGAAGCTCATCAAAGGAGTTTAACTGAAACTTTGAGAAAAGTCTTTTGTTATTCTTAAAACATTTTAAAATTGACAAGCTTCTCACACCTCGAATAAGACAAGGAACTTACAGAGATCATTTTGCCTTCAGCTGGCATGTACACTGGTCTGTTGCTGAGTCGAAGTTTGGTTTGAAGAGTATTGAAGAGATTCTCAAGTCGTGACTTGTCATCTACTTTTGGTGGTTTTTCTGTGCCTTTGTAGTTTCTGAAGTCATTGAGTTTTTCCTAAAAGTTAATAAGGGAATGTGGTTTGAGGAAAACAGTACAATTTGAACAGCAGACAATATTGGCCTGTCATTGGAAATAAAAATAAATGAAAGTCAATTACAGTAAGAAACTTTGTTCAAAACTTTGTTCATTAACCAGGCAAGATTTACCTGCATATTTGCCAGTGAGTTATCTGTAGTTCTGTCTTCAAATTCTGGAATCTTTTTGTTGATCCAGTCCAAAAGGTCTGAAGCCAAGTTCTCATAATCTTCCATAGCTTTTTCGTTACCTTGATTGACGTTGAGTGCTTTCAAGATTCTTTTGGCTGCAGTCTCAGCCTATGAAAACACAAAATTAGATAAATTGTTACAAAAGAGCCTTTTGTTTTGGGGTTCAATTTCACTTAATCAGCCCATTTGATTAAAAAATCATAATTTACAAAATCTTAACCTATGTAAATTCCTTTTTGGTTACAGTCAAGATAAATATTATAAGTATTTTAGCTTATAATGAACAATAAATGACCAGCATTGCCTGACTCTAGGTCAGGAAAAAATATCAGTCAAGCGAAATTTATTTTTAAACTTACTTGTTGAGAGCTTGAGAAAGCATGATAGTAGCAAGACACATAGGTCATAACAGCACGTTCATCAGGTTTAACTTGGTTAACCATGTCTAAAAAATTTTTTAATAAAATTCCTTATCAATTCATGATCTCTTCAATTGAAATTGGTTAAAACCATTACCCAAGTAGTTCACTTAGTGTTATTGGCATACAGGACATTAAAATCATTATCATTTAGACTGGTAGGCAATGTTATGAAAATTGAAATACTTGAATAGAAAGTTTTGGGTTGCTTTGGGCATTTTAACAGTGTCACCACAGAATATTAATCAACAAGGTTTACCTTCTGCATCCAACATCTTTGGAATATCCAAATGTTTCTCAGCAACATCGAAAGCATAGTTGAGATTGTACATAGGATCATCCTGAAATTCAAGACAAAGATTTGTTAAATTTCTTTAAGGGTTTTGGACAAAGATTTGGTAGGAATTGTAAGACCTCTTGGAATAGAAAGTTTTCCAGATACAAAGCAGTTTATACCACAAAAAGACAAGGATATAAGAAAAGCCAATATTCCTTATTCAATATTCACAACACCCGAAAGTCAGAATTATGTGAAAATGATATAATCATTTAAAAAACTCTCAAATGCAAAGATTTTTTTCCTATGACAGTTTCTTCCGAAAGTACAAACTACAAGATAAAGTGTGGCCAGAGAATAATTCAATCAGATGATTGTTTAGTGCAGATGGACCAATACATCCTAGGTATACGTAGTGATAGAAATCAAATTTCTCAATCTTGTAGATGTAAGGGGTCAATTAGAAATTACAAAAAAGGTACAAAAAAGGTTGTCTTTTTTTGAGAAATTGTTCTTAGCAGACTGATAAGATAAGCATTTGTTTTGATTTGGTGTTTCTTTCATAGATTTTAAGGATCTTTCAGTTGATCACAGGAATAGAAATATTAAATTCTTTTATTATTATTTCAGTATCAGATTTCAGTATTTTGTTTGTGGAAGCCTGGTGTGTAATCTGATATTCTTATGAAATATTCAAATAGAATGATGTTGCAAGAATCATTTCTTTCATGAATAGTAAACCTTTAGTTTAAATTAGATTTTTTCAATTTTGTTATTTTCTACTATTGACAGAATGGCTCCAAAGAAATTTAATAAATAAGTGTTTATCATTCTACTGACTTTTAAAGTTTTGCCTCCAACATGTCAAAAATATTTTAAATAATTCAATGAAACAGACATAATCATGTCTAATCATAGTTTTGAACTTTACTCTGAACGGAAGAAACCTTATAATTAAATGCTAAATAAGGAGAAAACTCAATTCAGATTGCTACGTAATTGAAGTCAATTATTTTATTCCATTGACATCATTTAAATACTTTTATTGATCAATCAGCCTTTTTTCTCTAAAAAGAGAATAAATACTTAGAAAAGTTGAGCAAGTTAAATTTCCTTGACTTACTGAGAAAGGAACTCTAAAACATAAATTAAATTTGTAGGAAATGTCTTCATCTGCTTTATCTACTAAAGCATACCAGGTTTTAATTTTTTTAAACTTATCATATTAAAGTATACTATTTACCTTAGATAGTTTATCATAATCGATAAGCTCTGGTCTGTGACGATGGATAAGGGCACAGAAAGCAAGACCATCTTTGAAACTAAAGAAAAAGGGAAAAGAACTTTTAGAACATTTAGATCAGGAACAAATACATTCATTCATCAAAACGAATCACCCACTTCCTGTAAGGATACCAATTTAGGAAAAACAAGCCTTTGTGTCTTATCAAACATTTCCTGTTTATTAAAAATAATGAATTTCTGTAACCACTTTTTCTTCTCAGATTCAAATTTGAAGTTTTTAGAAAAAAAGAAAGAAATAACAAATTTGATCCAATATCTTACAGTTAACTCTTCTTAAAATGTTTGTGTCTATTACTCACTGTTAAAACACGTCTCAACAAACACATTTTTTATTTATATTTTATATAGACCAGATTAAACATATCAAAAAGAAGAGAGAAAAAAAGTAAACTATTTTTACCTCATATGGAAGTTTTGAACATTGACATTCTTGTATGGAGCAGTTTTTCTTTGACACCATAAAAGCAAGCCCTCTTTTGCAGAAAACTCTAAAAGATTTAAAGAATACTTTAGTAATAAGTAGCTTCACCTTTTTAATAACAGACTTTTTAATATAAACTTAGCTGTGTGTAGACAAAACAAATTATCAACTTTATTCTCAATGTCAATTTTACCCTATTCTAGTACTAGGCAGAACAGTGACCTGAGATTTCAAATATTATATATTTTCCAAATTTAACATTTTAGGATGGCAGTGTCAACCCCTTTGGCCCTTTTGGTCATCTTTCTTGCCCCTTAGATATTTTTTAAATAAAAAAAGTAAATGTTTTTACCATCAACTGTAATATCTTGGATAGCAAAACGTAAAATAATGGTCCAGATCATTCCAAGTGTCATTTTAAGATTTCCGTCAACAATTTCTAAAATGCAAGAAAATTTTGCTGATAATTGAAAAAATACAGGCTAAAAAAACTAGTTATATCTAAGCTATGCAATGATAAAACATACATAACAACAGATAGAAAGCTAAGCAACAAAAATTATAAATAATAAATCTCACTCTACTTTTTAAGTCTTCTATATATTTGGAGTGTTCTTTTCTTTTCTTAGTGACACCACACAAACAATTTTCAAATAGGTAGAAATTTTACCTTCAGCACCAACTCCAACAAGTTTTACACCTTTGGAAACGATGAAATCTAGAGCTTTGTTAACGTTTGATACAAGATGGAAACGTAATCGTCCTTTCTCTGGCTTTGGTAGCCTTTCACCTGAGATAACCTCAAGAAGTAACATAAGTTTGAGCCCATCTCTAAAACCTTCTGTAATTTCTTCTATTTGTACATTCACTTTTCGCAAATGGGAGTTGCACCAAGCAGTAAATGTCTGAAAAACAAGACAAAAACAATAACTATGCAATTGCAGTATTATATGTACGTACACACAATCCCACTTTTATAAAAATATTCGACAGTAGAGTATGTAACAAATTAAATATAGAACTGAGAAACTTAGATAGAACATTTATGATCAAACATATTTTCAACTATATTATCAAGAACTCTAACGCTGATTCCTCTTACAATGGGCTATTCCATTTTTAGTCCATACAGGGGTATTGACAAACTTTTCCAGGGGGTTTACATCCCCTTTTTTCCACAGGGTTTTCAGTTCTTTCAAACAATTTCCAAGGGGCACCATAAAGATTTCCAGGGATCAAAAAAGCTTAAAAGGTTTTTTCCAGCCCCTTTCTTGCAAAAATCAACAAAGAAGAGATGTTTCTGAGGGGTTTTAACTCAATATCCAAGGGGTAAGATGATGTTGAGAATTTCCAGAGGGTCATGTAAAAAAAGTTTGTCAATACTCCTGTATGGTTTTAAAATGGATTAGCCCAATGTAAGAACAATATATATGTATTTCTATTTCTTCTGATGTTCTTGGGCATTTCAGTAGCATTCTTATCCCCGAAAAATGTTTAGGACTTCAATTGCAATTAGATTATTGAAATTTAATGTACATTTGATCATTGGGAAACTAAAAAACACTACACTATTTCATATCAACCATTAAAAAAACACAACAGGAGCTCGTCGGTTCACGAGGGGGTATAATATAAATATAATGGCTAACCTTCTTCTGTTGTCTTTCCCAAGCAGGGTCAAGTAAACCTTTTTCTTCTTCTCCATAATGATATCCATAGTGTTGTTCTTCTTCAGCCATGACTGATGATGCTATACTTTACTGTTCAATTGCTTTTTCTTAAATGAAAATCAAATCAAGTTATCAACGACAATCAAAAGTCCAGTAGTGACGAGAAGGCGAGGTGATTTCTACTACGCCAACAACAGCGACGGCGCAGCCCACAAAGATAATCACGTGATATTGACAAAAATCAAGATGGCAGATCGATTCGATGTGGGTACAAAAACAATCACGGAGGAAATCGTGACAAGAAAAATGTCGATAAAATCTTTCTTTTATTACGCAGTGAAAGCAAACAGGTTACTTTGTCATCATACACTGCGTAAAAGAGCACGTAACATTTGCCAAAAATGGCCATATCATAATCATGATATAAGACATTAGCTAAAGTCATAGTTTGTCAAGTTATTAAGAAAACGAATTAGCACATGTCCACGTATCAAAAAAACCCTTGTTAAAAAAGTTCACCATAATAAGCGAACAAAACATATTTTGTATTAAAACTGATATAACGCTTTTTAATGCGATTTTACAGATTTTTATTCAAACAAAATATTTAACACTTTGAAAAAATTTCTAAGCCTAATTACTCTATTATGTTCAAACGCAGTGCATGTATTCCATGATGAAGAAGCGCGCTACTTCTCGTCCTCCGAATCGTGTTTCTTTTTGTTCTTATATCATTAAAGGGAAAAGGCAAAGAAAGCATGTATGTTTAGGTGGTATATTGGTATTGTTGTGTGATTGGTCAGCACAATTATATTTCCACTTTTAACGTAGCAGCACTAATTTAGTTTCATATTTTTAAATTTCGTTCGTTCAAAAACAACATCCGCATTCAAACAATTTCAATTGCGCGTGGCACCACAGCTTATTCGAAAATATCCATATTTGGCTATAATCGTCAGCACAAGATTGACGTAGTAACAAATATATAATTTCCCGAATATGGTTTTCCAAGAGAGAAAAGAGGAAAAGTAATGTTTCCGTAATTACTCCTCCCACTCCGTTTTTACTTGCTTTATTGCCAAAATACACACATTTCGTTTTGAAATTTTCACGCCGGCAAAAGAACTTTTCCGTTTGGAAATCCCCTATTCGGATATAAAAGGTCAAGGGGTATTTATAAGCGTATTCCCTCGAGATGCCAAAGCACAAAGGCTATACTCTACTCATCAATGTTATATTCTTCGTGTGTATTTTGCCTCCCCATATTCTCTCTAAAATGTTCATAGTTGAGATCACGTCGTTACTTAGTACAAAAGTCTCTAAAATTCGCTTGAATACAAGAAACAAATCTTTGACTCGATTCTTCGTTCTCCAAACTCGCTTTAGAGACTTTACTATGGAAATCTTAAAGTGGTCTCAATTGGTAGGTCCACTACATCACCTCTGATGTAAGCTTTCTGACATTATAGAGGACGTCTGGAATTGACCTCTTTCTGCTTTTCATTTTCCCGCGCGACCGCCAACATCTCGTCCTGGAAAGTGGGCTTTATCAGATAAAAGTCATTCAGTACCATAGTATTAGATCGATAGATAGATATGCCCTCCGATGTCTCGGAATGGGTCCTACCCACTAGGGAGTAGGAATCTCAGCGCTGCCAGACATTGCAACCCTACGGTTGCGAACCGCAGAGCCATGGCGTATACAGAGACACTCGAACTACACGGGAGAGCATACTGTTCTCGCATGTGTAGAACCTATCGTGAGTACCGCCGCACACCACAATATCTACAATATCTGAAATATCTACCCGCACTCTTGTATCAGAGTTATAGTACCCAATTTCCCTCACATGACATGGGTTGACCCGAGCGAAGAAGCATTCACTTGCCAAGTGAATCGCAGTAACAAGGTGAGTATCGAACTCGGATCTCCTGTGCGGAAGGCAAGTATGATAACCATTAAACCACTACGTATACTTAAAGTACCGTATAAAAAGTGGGCTTGGACGTTAGAAAAGAAACTGACAAGTTAATCTTACTCGAATCTTAAAGTTAAATCCTGTTTGGTATTTAAAGCTTTTTACTCTTTCCAATATACTTTAAGTTTTAATACAATTAAAAATATGTTTAAAGCTACAAAACACATATGCAAGTTTGAGAAAAAAATATGAAAATTTTGACAACAAATAATACTAAGGAGGCTGAGAATTAGATGGGAGATACCCAGCAGGCACGCTGGATAATAGGGAAAGAAACTGGTCAACGTTTACACCCTCATTGAGCAACTTTTTATGCAACCATTGAAAATGTGTAACATCTAAAGGTAGACAGTGTTACTCATTAAACGTTTCATAACACATAACACTTTTCAGTTCATTTCAAGAGAGAGAGAGAGAGAGAGAGAAAAAAAACAAAAAAACTAAAGTTTCAAAAAATTCAGAACGAATCCCACAGATATGAAGTATCTTTCAATATACTATGTTAAAGGAGAGCACAAGAGAAAAGATGGAGTTTTTGCAAGATAACCAATCGTTGGCCATTACCTCTTTCAGTACCACTAGAAAGTGAAAATTTCCGGATTCTAGCAATTGACAATAATCAGAAAGTTTGTGATTGTGAGCGATTGTTGGCTGGGCGGTACTGAAAGAGTTAAAACACACGCGTAATGTCATGGAATTTCTCACACAAGGACTCCCACTACTTTTGAAACACCAAAGATTAAAGTAAGATTAGACAGGCTAGATGAGTAATTCATTCAATTAAGTCAGAGGCTAGAGAAATAATATAATATGTAATTATAATTAGCTGATTGATAAAATCTTTAGGATATTTTCGATGACGTAATGGTAGAAAAAGATGACATAATGGACATCATGAATCATCCACACATCTCGGTTTGAATATTTATCTTGTGATCATGAATTGAAAAACATTTCAACGCAATCGAGTTGTTCCGAGTTGTTCCATCTGCTATCTTCAAGGTCTTCTATCTTGCTTTGCTTCTGAGGGAACAATACCCTACCAACTGCGTGTCCATCAATTAAACTGTTTGATTACCGTAAATTGCCCTATCTTCGTCAACCCCTCCCTAATTCCGTCACCCCTATTTAAAAACAACACTTCTCTTTCTTGATGAGCTTTTTATTGTAGGTGTAAAGATAATAGGTCAAAGTTGTAAATTCAACTGTCAAAGGGATTCAATTGATATTAGTTGCAAAATAAAAAGGGGTGACGAAATTAGGGATGGGGTGACGGTATACATCACTTTCTGCATCTATTTACAATGAAAATCTCTCTCACAACACGACTCGAATCGAATACAAACATCATCAGGTCATGGATATGGGATAATGACGATATGAATATTTCGAACCTGACTTGGGGTTCATTGGTTCACATCAGTAAGTGTCATTAAGTCTTTAATGTGATACCCCAAGCAGATAACGCATCTGAAAATGAAAAGACAAAAAAATTAAAATATGCAATCATGTCAGTTTTGTACCACATGATAATAAAGAAAAAGTCAAATTTGCTTAACGGAGGAACTGAAAGATATATGTATTCACAATCTTCAGCTGTAAAAAAATCTCTTTATCCAAAGAAGTAATCAGCATTGTTTTGAATGGTCACCAGGGTAACGACAACTTATAATTCATTCGTCCTCTGAATTAGTGCCAATAGAGTGCAATTTTCCTCTTACTAAACCGTTGATGAAGTTGGTAAATGGAAAGAAAAACCAAGGGAGCAATGGACTTTTCTAGAAGAAATCCGTACTCCCAAAGTTGAGGATATAGGATATCCAGGGGGGTAAAAATTCGGAAGATCAAGGGAGGAGCAATCGAAATTTTCAGCAGGGATATCCAGGAGGCTGGTGTAAAATAAAAAATCGACATCCTTACTAGGGTACGGATCCTTTCTGAAAAAAAAACCCAATTTATGGTTTGAAAAGAGCAATCAATTACTCTGAATTTGTTTGTGGAAGAGCGGGAAGTTTAAAGCATAAATAAAAACATTCTACTTAAAGAGATTGGATCTAATCAAATAATAGGAGGATCAAAAAGCACTTAATCTTTCTGTGTGACCACTATTGGTTCCGTGGATTAACGTCTTAAAGGGAAGTTCCTTGCTCAATCAAGTGTTTTGAAAAGAAAGTCTAAAGTTTATTTTTCTAAACAGTGCGACAATAAAGAAAGACAAATAATTAGGATTATGTTTGGATGGTTTTTAATCCCCCGTCTTTTTATTCTTTTCCAAAAGATATCGATCAAAAAATATTTAGCTTTATAGTGAGCGAGTGAGTGAGTGAGTGAGTGAATGAGTGAGCGAGTGAGTGAATAAGTGTGTGAGTTAGTGAGTGAGTGAGTGAGTTATGTGTTGTGTATGAGTAAAGTTAAGTGAACGAGTGTGAATGGATGACCAAACGAAGGTAAGGACCTTATAAAACAGCAATTCAATTAAAGCAATACAAGTCTAGAGGCAATCGAAAACAAGGGCAGACGCGCAGACTCTGTTCCAATTGCGTGTTGTCTTTCATAAAGTGAGCAAATGTCTTGACGCACTTATCAAATACTGACGTAAAACAAACACAGTAAAGAGAGAACAAAACTTCATAGACAAGTGCGGATATCCAAATATTATGTATAAAATTAGTAGAATAAGAGGCGTTGGCAATAGAATTCTGTACCAAATTAAGCGAAATTCTATCACCCAAGACAACATGCTCACTTTACAAAATGATTATTTTCTAAGAAATCCTTTTTGTATTCATTAAGTTATCTTATCGGCTTAAATTAGCATTTTATAATCATAAACATAAACACCCTATTTATGATTCTAGCACCTAGACGACTAGAATTATATAAAGTAAGGAAGACGAGATATTGAAAAAGAATTTATTGTCTGCAGAACTATAAGAATATACAAACTACTCCCGGCTGATACATTATTGTCGTATGGAATAAAATAACGTCATAAACGACTCCAGTCTACCTATTTATCTAAAGTGAGTGAAGTGCGAAAGCTACTGCATGTAAATGATGTTCATGTTACCGTCGACATTCATTTCTCCGGATAACATTTCACTGTGTATTTTACCGAGCTTCCAAGGTCTTGAAAATGTATACGTTTTAAAAGCGAAAGTAAACCAAGCGCTGAGCCAAAACCAAAATAAAGGAAGCGAAAATTATGTACCTTAAGGGAACTAATTTTGGCGAGTGGGAAAAATCAATCTTAATTTTTATTTTAGCGAGAACTTATTTTAGCGAGAACTTATTTTGGCGATTGACGGACTAAAACTTCTCTTTTTTACCGTTATTTGGGCAAATTCGATAAACAGTAATTTTGGTTGAAGGTCATAAATATTAATTTTGGCGAGAACTTATTTTGGCGAACCATCACTTTTTTCAAAATACACCAAAATTAGTACTCACCGAAATTAGTTCCCTTAACCCTTAAGGTATAATACACAAATCAAAGACCAGACTTTTAGAGGAAAATAGACGCGAGTGAAAAGTTCACCGGAAAAATAGAAATGTAGCCCTCGTGGACGGTATTTACGCTTCTTGAAAATTCATTTTTCTGATTTTTGCACAAAATTTCACCCGCGCTTCGATTGCCACGCTTATTTACGCTTAGTTTGAAAAAAATCTCAAACTAGAAATTGTGAATGGGAACATGCGCCCTTTACGGAAATGAACAGTTTATTTTGTTAGACCAAACTCGATCATTAAAAAAAACGTAACGTTTAGACGATTTTCACACAAAATCTTTCCTAAACGTAACAAGCCCTATTATCGTCAGCTAAATAAAATGTTTTAAGCAGGGTTTGGTACAAACTAGAGCTCTGCGTACAGACAAGGCGGTGGCTTACCTGCATGAGATGAATTTGACAAATCATGGCCACGATGATGACGTTGGGAATCGTAGCGAACAAGTTGAATCTCAACCAGGCCTGATGAGTGAAAAAAAATTAAAAAGAAATAAAAAAAAGCAATGTACAATGAATTTCTAGAATATTTCTAGACTAGATCTTTTGACCTAGCCTTAATGGTCAGGCTATCCAATCTTAATAAATATGACCACCATATCACAAACCCGGTGGAACCCCCTACCAATTGGAAAATTTGGTCCGAAAATCCGTCGCCAGTAAAAGAAAAGCATACAAATGTTTCCCTAACGGGGAAAGCCCTCGTTCTATTGAAAAACATAGAAATCTTGATCGACTAAAATGTATCATCCTCACCAATTTTTGCGAACGAAAAACAATGGAATGTTGTATTCCAAGTGGAAAAAAAAAACGATTTGATATCCCCATTGAATTTCCAACGAATACTGAGACAGTGGCGTTCAAAAGATAATCACAAGGGGACTGAAGGCCAGAAGTGACAGTACTAACCCAGTAGGCACGGAACGTTGTTTCAACGTCAGAACGTTATTGGGACGTTAAAAGAAGGTTGGAATGACGTACTATGTCTGCTGGGGAGATTGGAGATGGCTGGTTGTAAGCCTTATGAAAAGGGAAAGGCTCCTGTAAGTAAATTTGAATTCTTAAAATTAACCAAACTAACCAGACTAAACAAACATCCTGTTGCGATGGTTACACAGTAACGCTACTAATCCATATGACCTTCTTTTATTCAACGTTTTTAATAAATTGCTTTTATTTTTAAATCATACAGAGATAAGATGACTTCATTTCTGATTAATTTTAAAAATATTTCAAGCATGTATGAGCCTCTAAACTCACATTCACTGTACCACGGATTGTTTCACTTTATATCCTCAATCATCCTCTTTGATTACTAATATCAATTACGTAATCCTTTGATTACTAATATTGATTACGTAATCTTTTCTACGGAAAAATTCCTAAAAAGCCAGGTGTTTTCCACTACTTTTGGATTTTAAACAATAATTTTAGTGACAAGCATTCGGATATTTGGAGATGGTGTCATAGAAAAGATTACGTCATTACCATCCTCCAAGTATTGAACCCACAACTTTGCTCACTGTAGCCGAATGAATGAGTACCCTACCATTTGACGACTGTCTTTCATTTTATAAAACTAAGCTTTCTTTAGCTTTCACAACTATCTCCATGTGAGTATTTTCACCAAAGAAACAGCTGTAGTGCAAATATTTTTCATTTTTGAATTTGAACGGAAGGCTGGCTTGTGTAAACTAAATTGGAACTTTTTTTTAAAAGGAACTACAAAGTATAACGTCTATAAATTCCCAGAGAAAGTTGCATGAAAGTTTCATTAGACAAATCTCGCAGTTTTATCGTTAAAATAATAATAAAGCAATCAGGTTTTTAGTGAATGAGAGACCATTAAGAGCAGACTATCTCCTCAAAAACAACCGTGAGAAAAAATGCATGTTTGTGTGCAAGTATAAGTAAGGAACCCATAGAAATAAATGAAATCTGTTATGTTCAATCAGACGTAAATATCATTGAACTTTTCAGGGGAGGTTACAACTAGAAGGGGGAGAAACCTAGAAGGGGGAGAAACCTGGAACTAAAAAGGGGGTTAAATGTGACCTTTCGAACTATGAACCTCACCCATATTTTTCCGAAGAAGAGTGCGATGAGGGTGTAATGCATGAAGGCATCAGCACTCATAATCTTCCACAGCCACAATGAGAACCAGGTGCTTCCATAACCCAATACTTCTTCTTGTTTCATCTGAAGATCAAAAAAGAAAAGGCTCGGAATTAAAAGGTTGTTGACCTGTCAAATTGAGACCACTCATGTTTTTCGTAGTAAGAAGTCTCTTAAACGAGTTTGAAGTTAACGAAGCACACAAGTGCACACAATTTTCAGAGACTTTTGTACTAAAAAACGATGTGGTCGCAAAATTGGAAGATGAATTATCATGCAAAAAAACACTCAACTAAAACTGCAACAGAAATATTGCAAAAAAAAACAGATTTTAGATTATAGACTTTTAAAGTCTGTTTGCAAAAATATTCTCACTAAAAGTAGTTAATACTATGTAGAAACCAGTATGCTACTAAAGAAACAAACTGTCCTGGTTTCTACATAGGAGCAATCTTTACATAGGAGCAATCTTTACTGGTTATTTTTTTGACTTAAAAAACAGCATCAAATCATGACATGAAGGGTAAGAGCAAGGAAAAAAATACGATAACAGACAGCAAAGGATTAACTCTTGACCCATAAATCAAAAGACTTTAACTTCGGATGAAAGTTTGATACAAAGGTTTTTAGACTTGTTGTAACAAACCACCATGAAAATCCTTACAGGTGAAATATCAGGACGTTTTGCAGCAAGCAATTCATGATAACCATGATTGAAATGATCCCATAATGCACTGCGAACAAATACTGTCAGCGCGAAAAAGAAGACTGTCAAATTTACAGTCTGTCTAGTATAACGTTTCAGGCCGTAACCTTCTTCTAATTTTTCATTCTCACTGCATGACTCATCAGCTGAAAGTAACCGTTCTCCACTCTCTGAATCGTAATTTCGATATTTGTTTTTCAGTTTTGGTAGAATTTCAGGATTTTTGATAGGCAGATGTTTGTTGAGTCTATAAATGGTTCCAATCATGATAAACAATCCGCCAATGGTATCTGCCATTCCGTCAATCATATAACCGTATGTTCCCCAACCAGACAGGTAGTCAGTACTTTGGGATTTAGCTCTGTAAATGACTCCGTCTAGGGTATCCAGCATGTTTCTTATGAAGTAAATAACAGCACCAGTACGTCTGTGTGAAAATGAAGAGCTAGCAATGAGACGACCAGCAATGATAGCCAAACTGAAATGCAGAGCAGTGATCGCATTTGGCGTAACTCCAGGGATACGTGACAGGTGGAAATTTTTCTCCATCCATTCGCACAAGGGTAAATATAAATGATGTGCAAAATGATCTTGCATACGCAATTTGATTGTCTTTTTATCAAGAGCACTTCCATTTCGTAGATGCATGCTCAAGTGGTTCTGTTCCGCACTCATTTCACTAAAAAATGCCAAATCACTCCAAATGAAGTATGTCATGAGGGCAAAAAATCCATAAAAGCCCCAGTTGGAGTGTCTCACAGTTGGTGTTTCAACTTTACTTTTCATTTTTACTATTTCTGTTGGAATCCTATGGTAGAGAAGAAGAGTTATTGAAGAGAATTTCATTTCTAAGGAAGAATCATGATAGAAAATTAAAAATTTTTTATACCAAAACAAAAAAACAAGATGATCAACTAAACTGGAAAAAAACACGAGGTAGAAGAACACAACCATAACATTTCTCAAACTCCTTACTCAAATAAAAAACTACTTGTAGAACAAGGAGTACATAAAAGCAGATAAAAGTAAATAAAACCATTGAAAGAGGATAGGGGGAAGAAGAAAAAAAGAGTGAGAAAGGTTTTTGTACAACAGGTGGAATTCGAGCTCTTTTTTGAATGAAAAACATTTTAATTTGAAAGAATTATCAAAGATTTGTTATTTTCAAATTCAAAATATTCTACCTCTCTACTCTTTTGAAAAAGATACTACTATTTTAAAGTTTAAACTTTGTATTGATGGAATATTAGGTCTCACTAATTCGAAGATTCCATGAAAAAAAGAATTCTTTAGATTAAACTTCTCTAAAAAAGAAATTGTTCAAAATTAATTTTGATATTCATGTTTTGTTTCTCAGACTGTCTATTACATTAAGTGTTCTACGATCAAGTCTGGATTAAGAAATAAAACAAAACCAAAAGAAATAACATGCAAAAAGTAGCTTAATAAGTAGCAAGCTAGCAGAAAGTGTGACAGAAAGCATAGCTAATCCAAGATCAAGATAATCTTTCCACACCAATGTGCAAATTTTAACTCCTCCTCCCCAAACTCATTCCCCAAAAATCAGACAGCAAAACTAAAAATTATTTGAAAACAATTAAATACGGACAAGACTACTCGGTTATACTACAATCAAATAGCACCCAAATTGCTTTTTTGACTGAATATGTTTGTTGCTCATCAGGAACTTCATCAATTTTTTGGAAATGTAAAAATGTGTGTTGCTTAGGACTTTATTTTAGGTGTACAAACTTTTGCGAGCAGAAACATTCACAGATTTTGGCCTTTTTTGCGAATTGAAAATGCTGAAAAGGGCAATTCCCAAAATTTTCGAATTTAAAACTTTAAAAAATGTTTATGTTATTTTTAGCATAGCACTGAAAAACCTCTTAAGGACTTTACCCTTGAAATGAAAAAAAAATGAAAAAAAAAATTCTTTGATAATTATATGTAATTTTATATTTCCTTTCCAATTCTGAAATGACAAATATAAATTTGTTTCTATTTATTGTGATAATGCAATTTTTTAAACAACTACTTTTTTGTTTACCAACCCATTATAGAGTGAGTAAATAAAAGAAACTTTTTTGCTAGTCAATTATCTCGATAACCTTTTTGACCATACCTTCCAACCTTAAAAAAGTTCCTCATGTCGCTACTTTTTGGCAAATTTGATGCAGTTTTTTTTATCCGACAGAAAAAAGAATTCTCTAAAAAAAAATTTAATTTTTTCCAATTAGGCCCTACTTATTTTTTGCTTTGCAAGATTATCCAAAAATTATCTTGTATTGTAAAATTGAATGTAGCGGCACGTGGAACTATTTGAAGTTGATAAATGTTGTTTTTCCAAATCTTATATTTTTTTATATCTTTGTGGATGATATTTCAAACCAATGCCATCTTGAAGAGGATTTCATAAGCTTTCAGAAAATTAAATATATACTTTTATGGAGAAAAAAGTTAGAGAAAAGCAATTATTGTGAAAATATCATTCATCAAGAGTAAAGACAGTCCTTAAAGTCAATTGAATTGACAAAAATTTGTCATTTTATGAGCCATTTTCAGCTGAAAATTACCAAGTTCACAATTCACAAAAGTTTTGCTCGCAAAAAATATTTTCCCTCAAATTCACAAAAGTTTATGTTGCAAATTTTGCAATTTTTCTACCTCACAAAAGTTTCTGCTTGCAAAAGTTGGTATGCCTAAAGTTGTCCGAAACATGGTAACAATTGACATAATTTACCGACTGTCTGTAATTTCCAAAAAAATGAAAAACATTGCAATTTTTAGCACCTTCTAGAACTTTATTATCATATATCAATTGAAAGCTTAGAATTTCAGCTTTTCAGTGGTAAATTTGTTTTTAGATACCATTTCTAGCTTACCAGTGATAAGCCAAAGTTCTATAGTCATTGTTGAAGCTAAATATTCAAACTTGATCAATGTAAATAAACAAAAGAAAGTCCTCCACAAGGATGATATTGTTTCTAATGAGCACAAAAACCTTAAATCATCTAAGTTGAAACATCAAATGCCCATCACCAAGAGCAACGCAAAAAAGCTAGCTGATGCACAAAAAGCCCTAAATGAGGCTTATCTTATTGCAGAATCTCTTTTTCCTAACAGGAAACAGGCCTTCAAGTGGAGGAAATTCAGACAGCTATGCATGATCAGGAGCTATGGAAGAAGGGATATGTGTGATTTTCTGACTTCTCAAAGGATGATGATGATGATAGCCATTCTGTCAATTTTAAGACCTCGGAAGTAATTTCTGCACACAGGTGAGAAGGCTATTGAGCTTCTGAGGCCCATTTCATAACAGTGCTGTTGATGTGATAATCTTACACACAAAAACAAAGGTGTTCTTTGAAAAGGTGGATTTGAAAATGGAATATCTTTGGAACTGCTGAACCTTAATTAAACCACCCATGATTCTCTTAAAAAGGCAGGCCATTTTTTTATGCCTTTTTAAGAGTCTGATTATTGGACACGTTGCCCATCACAAAATTTTCCAGATATAAATGTTAAAATTTCAAGATTAAGGGAAGTGCACCTATTATGGTCTCAATCATCAATTATGAGAGAAGTAAAGCATAATATTTGAAACCATTTGGTATCTCAAAACTACAATATAGGCCCAACAAGAATAAGTCAGCAAAATGAAGATTAAAGTTGATAAAAATGAAAAA
This sequence comes from Tiaropsis multicirrata, assembly GCA_032270745.1. NCBI lineage: Eukaryota > Metazoa > Cnidaria > Hydrozoa > Leptothecata > Tiaropsidae > Tiaropsis > Tiaropsis multicirrata. The sequence continues at coordinate 22,540 of JAUJPO010081449.1, forward strand.
GAAATGTTTTGGTAATATTTTGTTACTAACCTATTATGGACACCTTGGCTATTATGGACATGGCAGGTGAGAATGTTCTGGAAAATTATACAGAGGTTCAAAACGATACTATATACAATCAATTGCGTTGATATATTAAAATCATATTGTGAACTGTATATTAAAAAAAGTTCTAAAATTAAGGTGTGGTTCAGCCATTTTATGATTAATGACTATATTGTAGCTTTACATTTCATCTACAGTCAAAGAATCCATCCAAAAAAGCGTCCTCATAAAATCCGTCCAAAAATTAAATTAGCTTCAACTTTTTACGAAGGAGGTTTATAAAACAATATATACTGTCCAAACGAAAACAATAAGCGTATTGATTACGATGCAAACACTTAAAAATCCCAGTGGTGCCACTATACTCTAGTCTAATACACACTGTTGTTGAGTCTATAGTTCAAGTTAGATTTAAAAACAAATTTATTCCCCAGATGGAACGCACACAACTTTTTGGTAATTATGACTTTACGACTCTTCCAACGTCATGTAACTCCTTCGTACGGACATTTTTTTTTATGTGTGACATGTCATTTTTCATTTCTTAATCAAGAACGAGGAAAAGAAGAACATGAAATCGCGCTGGATAGAATTGTTTACTAGATAAAATTTAAAGATAAATTTAAAGACTTTATGACGGAGAGTATATATAGACAAAAACATCCGCTTTTACGGGATTAAAAAGACGTGAGCGAGCAAAAACTTGCCAATATTCCCTGACTGTTGGATGACAAGTGAATAAAGTAGCCTTTGTCTGGGCCTAGTCAGTCCATAAAAAAAGGGTAGGGTAAGGAGCGGGTGCTCTGCTTTCCAATGCACTAGACAACGATATAAATAATTAAAGTTTTCAACTCTCAAACTAATCGACATTATATAATTGAAACTCAATACATACGTACCGAGTGTGGCGAATATGGGCTCACGCCTTATGCCACTTAGCACATAGATAGATAGATACCTTTCCAATAATTCCTGTTTTCTGTATTGTTTTGGCACTCTTTGCACTCTACTTTTTTTTAAAGAGAGGTAAACAAAACTAGGGGCCTGAACCCGCAACCCATTCGAGTCTTTAAAAACACAGAACTTACTTTCATTGCCAAAAACACAAAGAGACATGTATCGGTCAAGTTTCAAAACACCAAATTTGCAAAAGTTTCTGCTATACTGAAAGATTCCATAATTATTTTGGAAAAACACAAATCAGCTGCTGGAACAGTCCACTTACATCCTGAAAATCGATTTTTAAAGATGGTCTGTTTTTGTTTTTATTGTTTTGATTCAAAAATACAATTGCAATGCAATCGAAAACACAGAGAACACAATAAAAAGTTTCGAATGATTCATGAAAATGGTGGGTGTATGGAGGGAATTGATTTTTGCTTGAGTTTTGTTGGAAATCATGAAAATTAAGTTTTTAAAACCCTACAAACACCGAGAGCACAAGAAACACCATACCTCTCGTGAGGTAAGGTGCTTTTAGGAGTTTTGATTTGCCAAAAAAACACAAATGGTTCACATAATTTGAAAAAAAAAGTGTTTTTGGTGTTTTTAGGACCTTTTTGACTTGGATGATTCACGCCCCATTTTGCTTGCATTTCCTTAGGGAAGAGGTGGTTTTTGGCCTTTTTCTAAACTTCCATCACATACCGCGAACAGGTTATAATTTGCATTACTCTGTCATACTTTGCACTGTGTATTTTACTGGATAGCGATATAAACATTCTAAAAACGAAAGTGAAAGAAAAAACATAAAGTCACATGATTTTGTTGCGAACACATCAGCAATTTTTCCATGGTCACAGTAAAAATTTGTAAAACTGTCATAATAAAAACAGAAAATTTAAACATGTGTGTGAGGATACCCTAGGATAAGGTCGTCAAAATGGCATCTTTTTTGGCATCCCATGTTTAACTGGAGGTTCCTAAGTTACCCCGTTTCACGGTAAGTTTTTTCTAAAAGCTGAAAGTAACTGAAAAAACAACATTACATTTTTGTGTTCCTCAACTGGGGATAGACTCTACATGCATCGACAAAAACATAAAAAATTTGAAAGAAATATGTTTGACGGTTTATATCCAGCTTTTATAAACACATGATACATAAAGTATATATTGTACCGGGTGTCCCAGAAAAATGTTTCGGTGTTTTGCGGCCTCTTGGAGCCAAAAGAAATGTTTTTTGATTAATATTTTTATTTCATTAGAGAGAGGAAAGTCTA
>JAUJPO010081450.1:0-10573 GCA_032270745.1 Tiaropsis multicirrata
CAGAATTCTAACGTTCATTACTTTATTATGTAATGTTTAAACTTCAACAAGTATATTTTTTTAATCAACAAAAAATTAATTTCAGGCCAGGAAGCCGATTTGAAAATGGTAATAAAGTGCATTTTTTGGTTTTCCAACTGGATTTTGCAGGCCAAAAAGTAAGAAGTTCTTTAAGGTAATCTCGTTCCTCAGCAGTACCTTTTATGACTTTTGTGGCATTCAAAACCCATTAATATATAATTTGACGGAATTTGGACGGATGTTATGCAACTATGTCGTATTTATTTTTATTCTTTTGCGGCAATGCGGATGGCTTCAAAGAAACAAGAAAAGTTGAACGTACATTTAAATTCAGTTTAAAGTCCGTGGTGTTAGGTATATTACAAAGTAAGGCGTTTATTTCAGTTGACTGATTAGTGATTTGAAGCAGCACCCCTGGGCAATTTTTTCGCCTGCCCAAAACGGGCGACCTCCCCAAAAGAAATAGCAGACATTTGGCTATCTAACAACTTATAAACAAACCTCTAATTCCTTTTGGTTCAGGAGATATTGGCGTTGGTTGTCCTACCTCATTTTAACGAGATTCAGTTAAAAAAAACAAATAAAGTCCGAACTCAAAATCTTCTTTAAACAATACCTAATACTTAACAAACTAACAGTACCTGCACAGCTGTTTTCAAGTATTTAAAAGATTTAATGGATATCGTGAGTCATCGGTGGGTTGCGTTTCAGCTAGGCACAAAAATCATACCAACTAGAACAATTTTATTATACAATATATAAATACTTGTGTACAGCTTGAGTTTATCAACACGCACAAATTTTCACACAAGACGTCTCCCCTCTCTGATATGTAAAGGACTTTGGCAGCAAAAATTCATCAACAACAACAATAACATTTTATGTTATAACATGTTATTTACGATAGACGTAGATGTATCAAATTCCTTTCTTAGTATTGGAGAGGTAAGCATTTTAATGAGTACCCCATGAGTGGCTCCGCCCTCCAAATAGTTGATACTAACAATAGAACCCGCATATGATGAGTGTTGCAATCCTTAAATCCTCTACCCCCAAGTAGGTGATATTTTTCTGGAACAGCCCAGGGCATTTCCATAAAAAGTCCTTATCCCCCCTGTTGAGGATAAATGATATCCAGGGGGTCTGAAATTATCAATATACTAGGATATCCAGGGGGTAAGAATTTGAGGACCAAGGATATCCAGGAGGGTTCGAAATCTTTGGCACGGATATCCAGGGGGATTGACAAAAATCAACATCCTCAACACCAGTGGGAATATGCATTTTTTATGGAAAAACCCAATGAACTATGGAACATAGGTATGAGACACGAGAAAAAAGCATATCAATTTCTCCACATGGAGTGAAATTTGTCTCTGTGCTTCAAAAACAGTTTAAATATTCTTACCAACTTCACAAAACCTTTTGGATGAATATATCAAAACAAAGAATTAAAAAGGAGTTATGAAAATACTATGAAAGAACAATAGAGCAATGGGGTCACTTAAAAAACAATACCATTTCACCCAAACCAGTGGGCTCGATAGATTTGATTTTCACCCCCATTGAGGTTTGGGTACCCACTGAAGTACAGAAACAGGGGTGTTCGGACCACTTGGGATAAAATAATTAGGCTGTTACAGGCTGTCTTGAGAACTAATTTAACCTTTTTAGTAATTAATATACAGTACAAACAGTTCAAAAGAAAGACCGTAGTATACAAGAAAATATGGACTAAAGTGACGTGCATTTTCTAAGAGAGAAATTTGCACATGCGTCATTATATATGTCAATTTAAAAAAAACTATTCAATGCTAAAATTTCCCTTCTTTCAAAAGAGAAACTTGACAAAAATTGAGGGCGGTTCTGAGAAAGTAAAACAATAACGATAAAGATATTTTAAAACATTTCCTGTGTCTGAAGTCTGAGCAATTTCTTAGTACAGAAAGAGTGATCATGTAAAAACTCGATTTAACGACTCGATAAAAAGCAAGAAATAATTATATTCAACACATACTAACAATTTAAATTAAACAATGCGACAAGACATCGAAAATAATGTCAGCAAGGAATAATTTTGTTTCGTTGTACCTCTCTTTTAAGTGACAGTCATCTTGAAATTTTTTCGAGTTTGTTGACAAAAGTCCCGATGGTGAATCGGACTTTTTTAAGTTCCTTAAGACCAAAAAAGAGATCATCGGGGAGCTTTAGAGGGTGGGTATGAAGCTGCCAAAGTGAGCCCATTGAAGTTTTCCCTAGTAAAGTCGCTCCAACGATTTTGGAGAACGAAGCATCGAGACAAAAAATTGTCTCTTTATTAAAGCGATTTTTAGATACTTTTGTACTAAAGAACGACATGGGCTCAATTTGGTAGATACATTATATGTCTAGTTATGTTTCGGAAGCCTCCCTTGACACGAACAGAGGAGCTTTTACATGTGGTATGTGAGCCTTAGAAAAAACTATTCATGAAAGTAGCAATACCCCAAATCCACCATGAAGGTGATCTCTCTTTATCGTTATAAGTCTGTCGCGTTACCAAAGTCGATCTTTCTAAAAATCGGTCTCTTTCCTGCATTAGATCTTGTTTCAATTGTTTGTTGGCCGTTACTATGCCAACCTGTGTTTCCATGTCTCGGTACACGGAACGCTTTCCAAAATTGGGCGAGCCGATTAACGTAAGTATTGGTGTATTCGTTACATCGTTCAATATAGCCCATAATCCTTTGCCGTGGAATGTCCAACCAGGCCGATGAAATTCGTAGAACTTAGTTTTGTTTGTTTGTTGGTTATTCTGTAGTTGTCGATAACGTCGTAGAGCAATTAAACTGTATGCGTTCGGGATGCCACCTGTGTCAAATTACAAAAAAACGTTGTTTCAACGTCTTTTCCACGTCAAAACATTGTAAAGAAGCTGAGACAACTGAAACCAGACAGTAAACACCGGTTTTCGGGATGTTTCCGTAAATGAGAATATTACATAATGGATATCATAAATTCAGCAAAGGAACGTCTGAACTAAAAGGTACACGCGACGTTCTTAAACGAAAGACGCGTAACCAAACATGCACGGGACGATGGTTTAACGTCATAACGACGTTGTTTTCACGTCATAACTTTATTTCGACGTTGGAAGAATGTTAAAAAAACGTTGTGTGTCTGCTATGAAAACACTCAACAAATAAAAACATTTCTTAAAATACCACTTTAAGATAGACTTTCTGTACCTAATAGATACCACATCTTTTAAAAACATAAACACACTGAAGGGAACTTATAAAAACAGGACTGGTACAAACAACACTTATGCGACATTTTCTCCGAAGTTTATCGCGGCGTGTATCACGAGATTTAACGTTTGGCTACGATTCGATAGATTCTTTTCCCATAATCGGGCAAAGCGTTATTTAAAACGATATATTTTGTTCGGACACGCGACCCATAGGGCCAATTCTTTTCCCGAGGTTACGGATGTATTTTATCGACTTCCCTTACAGTACCTATCACAATGAGCTTTTTAGAAAAAATCCGATTCCCTGTTGAGGATGTCAAATTTTCTTAACACCAGCCACCCTGCACATCCATGATCTTCAAATTCTTGACCCCTGGATATCCTAGGATATTGAAAATTGCGAACCCCCTGGACATCCATGGTCTTCAAATTCTTGACCCCTGGATATCCTAGGATATTGAAAATTCCGAACCCCCTGGACATCCTTGGTCTTCAAATTCTTGACCCCTGGATATCCTAGGATATTGAAAATTTCAAACCCCCTTGGATATCCTCAACAGGGGATACGGATCTTTCTAGAAAAGCCCTTTGTTCTATGGGCCAGAGGCTGTCTGAGACTTGCTGAGATTATGAGTACAGGCAAATGCCAAATGGATTAAAAATGTAAAGAAGGTCTTACCGGCCATACCAGGGGCTTTATAGAAACCCATTGCCTTCGGATGTGCCATGATCAGACGATTCTCGCATTCGTTCTTGCATACTGCTTCCCAATAACGGTCGGTCAGATTGAAATAGGCCGTCGCTAACACTAGTTGACTGGATGATGGTGCATTGGAAATAATGTTGGACGTGACCTCCTCGTCTTGGTTTATGCCCATTGTCTTCATTTGCAGTAGTGGGAAAACCAGAGTGTCTTTAACGCTTTCCGATCGTGTAGCAGATGTAGAACTGTTCTGGTGAAAGCTGTTCGTTGGGAGCATTGTTTCTGATGAGTTTGATGTAGTTAATTTCTCAACAGATTCTCCGTCGAAAATTTCACGCGTCGACGAATATTTCTGAACGAAATCGGTCAATAGTTTTTCAGCTGCCTTATTGAACTTTCTTTTAGGGCTTTTAAACGGATGGAAAGGGAAATTGTCTCTCATTTTGACTGTGTCGCCTGTCGTTAGTTGAAAAGAGAATTTCGAGATTGTTTGCACCAAATCATCGAAATAATCACAGAGTTCTTTGTTATCTTTGAACATGATGTAACGATCTTGTCGATTCGTGAAATAATCGTTACTAAGGTTCGCTCTGAAATATAAAAAAGACCGCAAAATTTGACTGGCTCTGTTCTAGAACAAAATTCTTCGGTATCAATTCGAAAATGCGTATGATCCAGCCTGTACATAGATTTTTGTTTACAAGTTTTGCTTAGACAAATTATGTACAGACTGGATCATACGCGTCTAAGGTCATAAATAGCTCCTTGCGTAACCTCGCTAATGTTGATACTGCAGAATTTTCAGACCGATTTTCTTCCTGACTGTCTCGAATTTCCAACATTTCTAGTCATTTTTGCGTAACCCGATGGATCGGGCTTTCCCTAGCATTCCCAATTCATTTTGACAAAGATTTCTTTACCCGTAAAATGAACTTTTAATGGTAATGAGTATTGAACTATTTAAGTTGGAAATTAAAGAGAGAACACAACTTCGATATCAAGCCAAAACTCTTGAAGCAGAAACACTTGAAGTGTTGCTTCATGTAACAAACATTATTCTAAAGTTAGAGATGAAGAGTATAAAATATCTATTCAAGTACAAAAGAAAGAAAGGGTTTCAAAAAGGGATTTTAGAATCAAGAGATCCCCCATCTTCTCCTATCGTGGAACTAAAAGGTAGTAGAATAAGCGATAGTCCAAAACTAGAGCAGATGTAACAGAAAGTGAAAAGCGTTGTATGAACAAAACGAAAACAAACTAGAAAGTGCAACAGTAAACAGTAAATGTTAGAGCCTTTCGAATAGAGAAATTAGGTAACTACTAATTAATGAATAGACAAATTGAAAAGAACTTGGCACTTAAAGTTTAAGTATCAACAAAACACTGGAAAATAACAAGCAACTTTCAAGCAATTATCATAATGCAACAGAGTATTTAAAGTCTACTTTCTTTTTCCCTTCAAAATCAACTTTTTTGATTAAATCTGAAACAGTATTTTCACATTCTGATCGGAGCTTTCGCTTTTCTCCGATGGCTTTCCTAATGCTATTCCCTTTGGTAACTTCAACTTGCATTTTTTGTGGCACATCGCAAAGCTTTTCAGCCTCGTCTCAACATTTTAATAAGATAATTCCCAACTTTATTTTGAAAATTTCCTGTCTTTTTTAGATCTCTTTCAAACAATAGCACAGGTTCAAGGTTCTCAAGGTTTTCTCTGACTGCTGGGAGCAATATAAGTTGCCCACCATGGGCAAAGAAAATTTAGGATCCACTTTTCAAGAGGATGGAAGAATATTCAAGAAAAAAATCTTAAGTTTAAAATAAAGTGATTGCTTGGAAACATAAGTGAGAGAGTCATATCTCCACTGAGCCATGTTAAAATATGGAAATTATCATTTCTGTCCGACAAGTTCTAATCATAAAAATGTTAACTTTCTCTTTATTTGGAGGATCCATCATGGTTGGATCCGACAAGAAAATTTTTGAAAATTGATACTCGCAGATTGCTTATCAGAGTTACGAAAGTCTTTGATGTACATGAGGTAAAATGAATAATCCTGTACAGCATAGCTCTCTGCTCAGTGGACCAGCATGTGAAACAAAATTATTGCTTGAAATTCTAAGAAAATATTGCTGAAATATTGAAAATATTGCCGGATCCCAACCCTGCTATTTTGAGACCCCCTCTAGTTAAAATCTCAATTTAAGTTAGGCTTAAAAGGTATATAATAAACCATTTGAATTGTTGAGCTGCAACCATGCTCTCTATTTGAGTTGTCTTTAGTTATGAACTTTCTTGTTTTCAAATTTCTTTTTGTAAAAAGAGAGTATGAAGGGTCCGCACCCGTCTTATAACGGGCGTAGAAATAAAATCTCTCAGATAACCGACGAGCTATGAACTATAACCTGTAATTCCTTCTGATTAGAGATATGAGCATTTAAAGTTTGACCTAGCGTATTGTAAAGGTTTTTACTAAAAAGTTGTTCACGCTTCCATTTTTCACACTTTTAAAGTGTCCTCTAATATGCAGCTAGTATATTCCATCTCCTTGATTCTAATTTGTAAATACATCTAGTGCGCCTTTCTAAGCTATTTTGGCTGACCTTCCAGCCTCGGATGGTTTATTTTTAACTAAAGTGACCAAAGCTTTTAAAACTTACTTGATGCAAGAATTGATGTTCCACGTTAATTTAAATTTCCTTTTCAGCAATCTCCTATAAAAATAAATCATGTAGCACAAAACAATTATGAAAAAAGAATTCAGAATGAATCAAAACTTACCTGAAACTCTTCCTAAGCATAAGAGAAAAATCATGACGTAATGTTAAAACCTTTCCAACCCGAAAGATGTACGTTTTGCAATGCCATTTTACCGATACAAGGTATTTTGGTCATGACTCCTGACCACTTGAGTTTCACGAAAAAGAAACCATTGCTATTTTTTGTAGCTTAGAAAGAGACCTTTTTTAATGATACCATGGTAAATAACCTAATCTTGCTTTCTGGTCCGGGTAATTTCCTTTTGAAAGTTTGAATTTGCAAAAGATGTTTTTGCGAGGAAAAAGGTTAATGTATATTTTTTGAGAAGACATCCTTCTTTAATGGAAAAGTACTGTTAATACTGTTTTACATTTTGAAAAGAAGAAAGCCAGCAAACTTTGCGAGTGATTTTAGTTTCTACGAAGCCTACTTTCAGGTGCCGAATAAACGTGGGAGGACAATTTGCAATGTCATGGCTTAACATAGAATAACAAATATTAGAACAAAAGGCGCGTTCAGACTACAAGGCAAAGTTTAATCACCGGTTAGGCAAAGTATTGTTTACATTGTTATCTGTATTGAAAAATATCATGCTTGCCATAAAAAAGTTAACGATGGCAAACTTAATTGTCAACTTGGCATAGGGAACCTTCTACCTTGGCAGAGTAATAAAATCTTGCTATATCTTTTCTAAAGGATTGACAAAAATTAGAAATTGAAAAAAACGCTTACTATTGAATTTTTCTATAGACCGTAAAAGATAATAACTTAACCAGTCGAAATGGCTGCAAAAAGTAACATTTCCTTTTATGGAAATAATTTAATAGATTTTGAAGGGAGATTCCCATTTCTTTCGCACATGAAACGAAGGAAAAAACGCATTTCTTTGTGTAGAAATATTAACAAGAGAAAAGATACGCTGACTTCTTGCAAGTTTCTATTCTTTTACGTCAATCAAAATGATAAACTATGATGTCAAAGACGATTCCTTCATTTTACTCTTGTAAATAAAACAAAACAATATAGGAACAATTAAAAAATAAATCCCCGTTCAACTTTGCCATACTTAGAATTGCCACGTAGTCGGAACGCCCTCAAAAGGTCTGTGTTTTGAATAAAAAACATCAACTCGCATTTCTAAATTTTAAGAACCAATCAACCTTTCTTGTATGTGCACAGACAACTAGTTACCTGACATCGGTAGCAGATTCGTCATCCGACGCTTGGTAATTTTGGATATCATATTCCTTCTTTTCAGCATTCTTTTCACAGAACTCACTTCTATCGTTTACCAAATCATCTTTCTGTAATATTTCAACGATTTCATCCAAGTTGGATTCTGATGGACTATCTATATGATTGAAATGAAATAAAAGAATAACATTATTCAATACTGAGAAACTCAAAGTGGCACTTTAATTACCTTAAAGGAATTTGATTTCGCGATTCGCGATTTCTGCAAAAAAACGCATTTCGCGGGTATTTAATTTTACGATTTTTCTTGTTTTTCGCCTGACTTCTTTTATTTTCCTAGGGGTTCTAGGCTAAAATCATCAAATCAAGAATTTCGCGGGTATTTAATTTCGCGATTTTTACTAAAATCACGAAAATCGCGAAATTAAATACCTTTAAAATAAATTGCCTTGGGATTTGGATAAATAAATAATTAATAGTTTCGCACTCTTTTAGAAAGAATACTACGAGCTCAACTTTTTGTGAAAAATTATAATTACCCCCTTTGACAGTGACAATAAAAAGTTTCGTTCTTGCTCTCGACAAAGCTTCTCCGAACATGTGTCTGCTATGCATGTCTTGCTCGTCCCACAAAACCAAAACCTATGAAAAAAAATTAAAAAGAAACAAAAATTGTTAGAAAAAGAAACAATATTCAATATTTCAAAATTTACCTCAGATTGGCTAAAACTGACATTTATTTAAAAAAAAGCTAGAATTAATCTTTTAAATTTCAAGGTCTCAAGAACTTTTTCAGTACTTTCCAGGACTAGTTGGCCACCCTGAATTCGAATCTCTGTAATTCGAACAAGATCAAAGTCACCGTCAATTTTTCTTAAGAAACTCTCTTGACAGACTTGAATTATCCAAATCTCTGTAATTCGAACAAACGCTTTAAGTCTCCTCAATTAAATCATCCCATGGAAATTATCCTCTGTAATTCGAATTCTTGATAATGGAGTGTAGACTGGTCTTTAATAATTTCGATTTTTTTTTTTTAATTTCGAAATTATCTTGAAGTTTTAGCCTTTTATTCGAATCAGAGGGTACAGAACAAAATTCCTTGGGATTCAAATTAGAGAGATTCAACAACGGTATTTTTGTCTAGAATTATCATACCCTTTCATTTTCCATGCCTCTGCATCCACGGCAATCAACCAATAACACTTGGACATCATTTTCCCACTTCTCAACAATTTCCTTCTTTTCTTTTGTACTTGTGGCACCTTTCCCTTTAATGTTATCTGTATACTCGACGTAACTTATTCCATTAGTTGTTAATGCACATCTCGCTAGAGGTAACAATTCAGTTGAGTTGCAAACGAGCATCAATTTAGTTGAGCGTTGTTTCCTTCGCCTATGATTATGGCCTAGAAGTGCAACTTTTGTCAAGAAATAAGACAACTTTGCAACCTCATCTGAAGTATCAAGACGTAATAGATCTGGGATGTCACCCTCGACTCCAGAACCATCATAAAAATCTGTTGGGTAGTCGAATGTTGTGGTGACTTTGGCTTTGTTGGCAGCAGCAGATGATGTCCGGGATAGTCTACAAAGTGCATCGAGCTTCAGTGTAGGATCTTTCATTGTTTGATGCGGTGGTCGGTCTGCTGGTAGATCTGTTGATTCTTTCTCGAGAGTAGTTTTTTCTGGAACTTCCAGTGTACCATGTTGAGGCTCAGGTTCGATGAACTGTTGCTTTTCAGGGATATTGGTTACATCACTGTCATGATCTGGGATATTGTAAACGGCTTTCTTTTTTTTAATTTTAATCAGCGCTTCCCGTATAGCATCTCCGATCTTAGATGTATATCGCATGGTCTTTCTAAGCTCAAATTTTGCCATGTCCAATTCGTCAACAGCTGCACGAGAATGCTCTTTGAACGGTTGGATTTCTTCAAAATCGCGATATTTTCGGCAACTCTGAATGGCTATCAAGACATGTAAATGGTCGTATACAGGCGACATAAAAAGCTCGTTTAGTGCTTTCGTATCTGCTAAGCTCAAATCCTCGACATCGTATTCATCGACGACAACATAGACATTTTTATCGCCAACCTTATACGCCGTCGAGATGTGGTAAAGACAACCATAAAGGTCAAAGATTTCATCCGAACCACTTTCAAGCGAAATATCGGTTACGCTTTTGAACTGCACATTACCAACAATTTTGTTACACATCTTCTTCATTTGTACATTAAGCAAGGAGTACTCCTCAAAACTGATGTAGAAAACAACGAAATTCTCTTTTCTGGAAAACTTTTGGAGTGTTTGATTGACAAGTACACTTTTACCTGAACCAAAGGGACCTAATAATAAAACAATAAACAATGGTAGAAGCAAAGAAAAGTTTTTTTTGACACAAATAAAGTATTGATTGTTAAATTGCTCAAATTTTCAAAATGAGATCTGGAATACCGTACTGCTTCAAACAAACGCCCCTAATAATAAAACAACAAGAAGTCTAAAGGCTTGAAGGCCCTGCAAGAGAAAAATGATCAATAAACAATAGGTAGAACGTATACGGTAGAAAAGTCCAACAGAAACGATTGACAATTTTTGAGTGAGAATTTTTAAAACCTAATTTAATAAATTATTCACCCTAAAAAAATATCAAAAAGGT
>JAUJPO010081461.1:0-10572 GCA_032270745.1 Tiaropsis multicirrata
ATAAGTGTTCGAATCTGTTAAATTTGAATTTGTCGGCATTTCCCGACATCGGCAAATAGGAAAAACTGATTTTTGTAATTTCGGCAAATAGGTTTACACATTACGAAAACCCCGTGGCAAATAGAACGACTTCCCTCATGTCGGCATATACCGACAGCGGCAAAGAAATAGAATGTAAAAATATGCCGACATCGGCACTTAAAGGGTTAATGAGCTTTTTGCGCACCAAAATAGAAAACTCTTCCACCCCAGTCGTGGCACCATCCGTCAAATAATAAGTTCAATCCTCCCAATCGGTGGAAAAGACTCCAAGACTTCAAGATTTTCGTATGGAAAAAAAAGTCAATTGTTAGTCTGAATGACTTCACTCAGCAGGGTGCACAGAACGTTGTTGGAACATCCACTGAAATCCGCCCCACCGGTCACCCAAGTGGAAAATTTGGCCAAAAAAGGCCAGTTTCTCGCCCCAGTAGAGAAAATAGTTACCCCAGTAGAAAATCGGTTAACAAAGAACTACAAAAAGCCAACCCACTGAAATACGATGAAAAAACAATATATTTTTTGACTCCACTAGAAAAACATAACAATTTCACCCAACCCAGTGGGCTTGAAAGATTTGACTTTCACCCCATTTAGCAGCTCCTGTCCCGCCCCTGGGGCACAGAGACAGGGGTGTGCTGAAATAACGTTGTTTCAAAGACAGAAAGTTGTTTGGACGTTAGAACAATGTTAGAATAACGTTGTGTGTCTGATGCTGGTCAAATACACACTACAAGTTACGCATGCGCACTTAACAAGTGACACATGACAGAACAATAACATCACAACACCCAGTATCCACTCATTTATCAGCCGATCAAACTTCTCTTCTCTAGATACTGAATTCAGAAAAAGATATTGGTAATGGTTAAGCAAATCGCAGATTAGATCAGTTACCAAGGACAAAATATGTTTTCAAGAAATTTGAAACTATTAGGTTTTTTGAATGATGACTTAAGTCCATTACATTATTAATTTCATTAATAAAATTGTGAAAGGTTTGGAACTACCCCTTTAGGCAAATATCAAAAATAAACCAAAGGGATTTGTGAAAAATAAAATGCTTTCATGATAAATAAGGGGAAAAGGATAGACGGTTCAGCCTCTCGCGCCAATGAAATATGACCAAAAGCAAACAGTTCGTGTCTCACGAAAGCAGACACACAACGTTATTTCAACAACGCGTTCCGGTTCGGGAATATTTACCCGATTCCCTTTCTGACGTTGAAATAACGTTGTTTAAAGGCTATTTGCACGATACATACCCAAATCTTTTGCACGGTCCCAAAATCCCTTAAAGCTCAAATCAGAAAAAAAATTTGAATGTAAAAAGTTTTATCAAGATCCATTGCAAATTATGATTGGAAAGTACTAAAAGGTTTGAGTTTGAGTTCTTTGAAAAGCTCTTCTTAAGATCTGTCTTTTAAGCTTGTAGATTTACGACCCCTTTGTGTCTGTGACCCACTGAGATCCGCCCCAATGGTAATCCCAGTTGAAAAGTCGCTCAAAACAGGCCCGTTTTTTTTCGCCCCAGTGAAGGAAATGGTCATCACAGTCACAATCGGAAAAAAAAAGTAAATTCCTAGGTAGTAAATTTCAATTTTTACCACCTAGGATTAATCTTTGGAAAACCTCTTTATAATTTTTCCTGGGTGGGAAATTATTTTACCATCGGATTTTCTTAGACAAATTTTCCTAGCTAGTATAATTAAGATTTTCCTACCGGAAAATTCAATATCGGTTTTAGCTAGTATAAAAATTCGAGTTAGTAATTGTCCACTTTTCCTAGGTAGATTTTCCTAGATGGTAAAATTAAGATTTTTCTATCAGAAAATTCAACGTCAGTTTTAGCTAGTATAAAACTTCCAGCTAGTATTTGTCCATATTTTCCTAGCTCGTAAATTTGCGATTTTCCTACCGGAAAAAATCTTTCTGGATTGATTGCTCCACATTTGGGTCTATTTAAAGAACCACAAGTGATTATTGGGTCAAAAGTCTCTAGATTACTTGGTATTTAAATTATTATGTAATTGTAGTCGGTCGGTGTGTAATACAATGCTAAAGAAGAGGCGACCCGAAAGGGCGGCCTCATTCCTTCGAAATGAACTTGCTTCGCGCGCAAGGGCCAGTGGATCGGTGATACAGGATTGAGGTCAATAGATTCTCAGTGTGCAGCTCCACTGTTGCGGTAAAATGTGTCGGGATTCTCAAAGTAGCGCAAGAACATGACAGAACGAATGAGAGCTAACGAGCCAATTCTTAGACTAGTAAACTAGTCGTTTAAATGACCCTAAAGCGAGAAATTATATTGCGGAAAAATCGGGAAAACGTTTTGTGTTACGGATATTCAGAATTTAACAATAATTATTTTCCTCTTTTCATTTTCCGATCAAGATAGTGTCTATGAGTTATGACCAATCATGCAATCGTTTGTTATATACAGGTCACTAAAACAGTTACTGTTACAACCCTTTTCATTGTGCCCCGAGGATATCAAAACCACGAAAAATTCAGAACCCACAAATGAACTGTTTTTAAGGTAGGTCATTTGTGTTTGAAATTAAAAATGCGCAATAAGTCCAGCGCGAAATTAAAATGTTGCGAAATGCACTTTTAGGCAAAAATCGCGAAATTTGAAGGCTGTAACGACTTTATTACGGGCTGAAGTCTTTTTTTCAACTGATAACGCAAAAATTGAGAAGTTTTTACATTTTAGTATAATTTTTTATTATGAATTTGCAATTTAAACGGCTAAATTATGATTTAAAAGACAAAGATTGTCATTCTTATTCTGCTTATATGTTTTTTGCCGTCAAGATCGGAGAATTCGACTTCTGAGATTTTCAACTTCGAAAAACAACAACAAACGAAGATTTTGCTCGCCGATCCGTCTATACGCAAACCACTGTGCTTCGTTCCAACTTAACATCTCAGGTACCGATATCCTTTTATCCGGCGATGTCGAAACGAATCCTGGACCTTCACTATGCTCCCTTTGTTCCAAAACTGTTCGCCAGCAGCTTCCAAATCGTCAGCTGCTATCGTTGTCAACAGAAATCTCACCTTAATTGTGTTGATCCGAAAAAGAAAGCTTTGATTACCAATTAGATGTGTCTGCGATGTTTACCCTCCGTCCTACCGTTTTGTAACGTTCGAGATCTCTCCCAAATCGACCAAGAAATCGCTCAACAACACCATCTAGACCTTCAACTAGAAAAAGATTTGCGGAAAACTTTTTTTACAGCTCCTTCGTCTTAAAATCTTCAAAAAGGTGTTTTTTGGGCACTTTTTCATTTAAATTTTTCATGAAACGGTATTAAAGCTCAATTAAATGTGGAGAATTGTGGAGTTATATAGAGAGACGATCTATCGAAAAGCAGTAAATCGCGGCTTCCTAAGGAATTTTACAACGCCCAATCAACAACAAGCGTCGAAGGAAGCGCATCAATCGATTCCTCTTCGAACGATTGTTTGCATCGAAGAAACTCTCAACTCCGTATGGATGACTTCCTTTCAGTTCCAGATTTTAAACGGGATACCAAACAGCCAGGAAAGTCTCGCGTCGATACCATTGGAAAGCCCAGTCTTAGTGATGGTGATTTGACCAAGGCTTTAAAGTGCCAATCCAGAGTGCGTCGACATAAGAGGAAGCGTTTACAAACTCCAAAAGAGATGGGTGAACCTAAAGAAAATCGATCAGAACCTGAAAACCAGCTAAATTTTTCCCTCATTGTTTTTCACACGTTTTATTTTTTTATTTTTTGCTCTCTTTTGGCTCTGAAGGTCTGAACCAAACTTCTATTCACTTGTTTAAAACAAAAGCTGACTGGAAATGAGAGTCTTTACTTTGATATCTGTATTTGGTTTGAATATTGTTTTTTATACATTAAAGTCCTCCAAGGATTGACATTAAGGGCTGACCTTCAACGAGCGATGTTAACGGGTAACTGAAGAAAAATGGACTCTTATGATGAATTCCTGCGTCATTCTGGAAACCCTAACAGAGACTAATGCAAAATATTTTCAAATATTTTGGGGAAAAAATACAAAAATAGATATTGTATTTTCTTTTTTATAACCCCGCCATCTATGGTTTCATTTTTTTTCGTTGTGGCAAATATGGACACTCTTACGAGTAAACCGCCTCAATTATGGGAGTCTAACATCGGTCTCCCGTACAAGATTGCTTTTACTCGAAACCACTCTACCTCGGCATCTGATTTTTATAATACACTTCATCATGATCGAAATGAAATTCGTGTGTTGACTTTTATTTAATTGGTTTTTCATGTTTAGGTCACTAAAAGCGTTTTGAAGAATTGAATGCGAAAAAGAAAAAGTTTGCATCAAGATTGAATACGAAAAACTTCATGAAGAACATGCAACTTATCAAGAAGAGATTAAAAGGTTGAAATTTGCATTACAATGTACAGCTGAAGAGTATGAACAACTTCACCAACGAAACGATGAATGTCAACGTGAAATTCAATCACTTAAGGATGCGCAAGCGGAATCTTCAGTCAAGCATCAAGAAGAGACTACCGCCAAGGAGAGAGAAGTGGAAACGCTGAACGAACAATATTTTTTAGCTCAGCAACAAAATAAAAGAAATTCAAACGGACGTTGAACAAAGTGTCGAGACCTTGAAAAAAGACCTCACCCAAAATGTACGAGCTGTGACACAAGCACACGAAATGACCAAAAAGCGCCTCCTTGAAGCAGAAAGCAGACGAGAAGACGCAGAAAGATTGATAAAAGCAGAAAAAGATCGCTCCGTCGAGTTGCAGAAACAAGCTGACGAATTAGCTTTGAAAATCAACCAATTCAAAGAGACATCTGACTCGAAAAGCAATGAGTTACTATCCATGATTAAAAGGTCGACGGACTGCAACTTAGACTCCATCAACGCGAGGTTGAGATTCGAGGTCGGGTCGAAGAAATTTCGACGTTGATGAAGAACGAGACGAAGATCCTTTCAAACATTAAAAAACAACAACTCGAATTGGAGTCAAAAAATAATAATTTGAAACGTCTCAAATTGACCAATAAAGCTTTATTAAAGCAACGAGATGAACAAAAATCAGAGGTATGTCGTGATTCTATTGTTATTGCTCAAATATTTGTCAAACTTTTCAACTTTTTTCGTGAGAATCTTTAATCTTTCTATTTAATATGAAATAGTGAAATTAACATATTTTTTCCAGTCTAAGCGTAAAGAGGAGGAAATTGCGACACTAAAATCGAAGTTGGAAGCGACCCAAAAATATGTAGAATCATTGAAAAACAAAAAGGGAAATCTTTCAACAGAAGGCGAAAACGAGAAGAAGAAGAAGGTCGCAAAGAAGAAGAAGAAGAAAGGTAAATCAAACCATGCAACGGAAATGACTTCCCCATTGCCAAGGTGTGCCAAAGGTAAAGGAAGAAGGCGCTCAAGTAATCGTAAAGGGCACCGTTAATTGTAGCAAGAGCGATTCTCAATTAAGCGAACCTGCAGAAGTTATACATGACATTCCATTGCAAGAGGTTGTCTTAAAATGAAGAAGAAAGATGGTAGACGAAAAAATCGAAACAAACAAACAACCAATAATTTTTTTTCGCATTTTTTAACATACATTAATCTTTAGTCTTAAAAAACTAGCTACGTGTTAATATCTTTTTAAAGACCATACCCAGCTAAAACACCTAATTTTACCGGCATTCGAACTTTTGATTAATACTCCTGACCACCTGAGTTTCTGTTGCTGACATACCAACACCTATTTTTTGATCGTTAAGTCTTAGTGCAATATCTTCTCTCTTTATAGCTCACCAGCCGCCTGCAGCCTGCAAGGTACCAGCTGCCAAGTGGAACAATGAAATAGTTGAAAGCCCTGCAAGGTACCAGCTGCCAAGTGGAACAATGAAATAGTTGAAAGCCGTTGGACATTCTGGAACATCTTTTTCATTCCAATGTCACTCATCTTTTTGGTGTCTTATTTTCACGTTCAAGATGTACAAGGTTACTTCAAATCAACCACAAACATTTGTGAACAAGCTTTCAGTGCGCTGTTTGAAGGAGTCCTCGGGCTCCTTCACAACTAAACATCTTTTTATCTCAACGCTTACAAGAAGGGGTTTTGGTCAGCATGTACTCCTTGTAATCAGAATTGGCTTTTTAGACTTATTCGAAGGCTATTTATTTACGGATGAAAAGTATTTCTCTACTTTGTAGCTGTATAGATAGGCTTCAATTAAATTTACAAAACCAATACTGTTTGCAAGAAGTACCTACTAGCCAAAATTCCTTCTTATGAGCGTTGAGACTCTGGCAGTCTTGTTTGTCAACTCGGCATCAATTCTGGCATCTAATACCGAACTGGCAGTCTTGTTTGTCAACTCGGCATCAATTCTGGCACTTAATACTGCACTGGCAGTTTTTATCGTCAACCCGGCACCAATTCTGGCAGTTTCATTTTTTATCGATTGTAAATTTCTTAACATCTGAAATATAACTTTTCACAACTAAAGCGCTTTCTTTTTATTGTTCTTGTTCATCATAAAGATTAATACAGTATGTCTTAAAAAACGTGACCTTTGACATCAAGGTATGACAGTGGCGTTATTGTTTTTCGTTTGCCAGCCCACTTGTATTCGGGGGATTCGGTCATCCGGACCGTCGACCAGGTGACCATTCTATCTGTTAGACATGTTGTGCGATCTGAACTAACGAATCCTCGACCAATTTAGGCTGCTCTCATCCTCTAACGAACGGCCTTAGTATGGGTCTGCAAATCAGACTACAACTACGTTAGAATATGATAAGGGCAATGATTTGACCATACCATTTGAAATCTTTTTTTTTACTTTTGAAACTCATTCAATTTGTATTCTCTGAGGGGGTGGCAATTTGGTGGGTATACAGTCAGTATATCGTACTGATGGCATAGACGGGTAAACAAAAAGATGGCATGGTGAAGTATACTTCACAAACCTCCTCATGGTAAATGCCTTCTTACAACTTTGCGCCCAAATGATCTTGTTGATGATTTTTAAATCCGTGACGGTACAAAGGTAGAGATTAAACCGGAAAACACTCTTCACACTTTAGATCGGTTGATGTTATTTAGACAGTTTTTGTTGTCAAACCTGACCACACGTTTGTTCCTGTAGTTCTTTATGTTTTCTCTCAAAGAAGGTTGATGATGTGCATTTTGCAGTGAAATCAAAAGTTTTTTTTGAGGGTTCAATTCATCTGCAGAAGTGAGCGACCGGAACTACTTCTCTTTGTTTGACTGTTCTTTGTAAACATATATTAAAAACACAGCATAATGCATTTGATTATGTCGCTAATCTTTCTTTTTCTCTAAGTGGATGCTTTTGATCACGTGATTAAGCTTCGATAATTGTGTGTCATCATCATTAAAAAGTATTTAACTGGCTTTTCTGGTAGATAGTTGAGTTGATACCGCACGAAGTACAGACGTTGCTTACAGAGGAGATCGAGCGAGATAAAAAGTAGTTTCGGATTTTTATTGCAACCATGCTACTTCAAGTTTTTTTATTGATGTTTACCATAATTTTGGAAGAGACTTCAGCCAAACCGTTGGCTATTTGTCACACAAAATGTCGGATGGTTTTCGAACATTGTAATTTTTCAAGTACAGAAGTGCAAAGTTTTCGAACGTGCCATGTAAAGAAAGAGGAATGTATACAAGGGTGCAGTTACACTTACACAAAGAAAGAGAGAAATAAGTGTCGTAAGAAGATCGATGAATGTTTTCAAAAGTACGAGTCTTTCCCCAAACTCAGCAACTGTGTAAGAACCGCAAGTTTCACGTGTCGAGTCTTCGTCTTGCGGAAAAAGAAAAAACCTAATAATATTTGAATTTTGTTGTATAACTTTGAATATTTATTTATATTTTTGCAATTTTAATTTTATAGATTTTTATCCTATGTTTTTTACATTCATTATTTTTTAGAGAAAAAATTATCCAACCTTTCAGGTAAAAACTAGTCTAGGTCAAACTGTGACTAAGAGAGAAAAACTTAAGCTTAACCGGATTAAGATCTAACTTTTTAGGTTAATACTGATCTTATTTCATGAGGGTTTCGCAATGAACTAATTGTTCAACACCCGGAGGTACTTAGACATAAATTGTGTCCATTGTTAGATTTAAAGGAAATATTCTACTACGGATCAACTAAAAGATGTCTAAAAATAAAATGATTTAAGGGTTCATAACTTTCGACCCATGACTCCGACGTATATTGAATTAACTACGCTGCATCTCAATTAAAAGATTTTATTTTGGCATCATTCGATGATTGAGCAATTTCGATTAAATTTGTGCATCATTTTTGCTTATTAGCGAAAATGATGGAGTTGATGGAGTGTTCTTTACAAATTGCCGTAAGACAAATGATGTGCGGTAACAAAGAATTAATCCCTATTTAAAAGAAATTTATCCCACTACGTGCTTAAGCACCGACCTAAAATGTTTTACAGAAAGCTCCAAAGCTGCAAAGTTGCGTGGGAAGTAAAGTCGAACCCTCAATTAGTAGTTTGTTGCTATGGAAACCAATGACATCACGTTACATGGCAACGGGGGTCACTCAAAGCTACACCTCTCACATTTCGAACCTTTCTAGGTAAAGAACCAGAATCAATCGAAACATTCCTTTGAACAGGCTTAATCTAACGGGAAGACATAACCACCTCTAGCTACTAAATTGTCCATTCTTCGTGTTTAATTCTTTTGAGTTGAAATAAAAGCAAGGATTTAATAATTTTCTTGCAAAATCGTCATCAATTTATTTGATAGCTGTTTCGTACTTTCTAGCTATTCAAAAGATATTCATTCTGCACCCCATGCGTCATTTTTGACATTGATGATTTATCAAGCATTTTAAAACACCTTCATTAACTTTAAGTTGCCAAGTTTATACTGGAATATTTGGTCCAACGGTTTTGCATAGGTCTGCGATTCAGACTACGAAATTCTTTATTAGGCAAAATTTCGAGCAATTTTTGCTTTCAATATTGAGTTAAGTGGTCCAATGTTGTGATTGTTTTCAATGAACATAGTGTAGTGGGAAAGTGGGTAGGGTAGGGTAACGCTGCCACTCTCTTTCTAAGACAAAAACAATAGCAAAGAAACCTTTGGGGTTCCCACTAAAGATTTTATTGTGATTTTTAAGAAGAAAGAATATTCTTATTGATTGGTCTCTGCTTAGCTGCTAACTGTGTAGCTATTTGCCTTTATTTAGTTTCTTGCGAGTTAATGAATCTCTCAGATGAGCCAAACTAAATTATTTCTATTTTCGACATCGTTATACCACATGTTCAATTGCTTTCAGATTATTCGCCTATTAAATCAGTTTAGTTCTTGGAGTTGGACTTTGCTACAAGTTTTCAATATCATTATCATAGAGAAAAGTTCTCTAACAGGTCAATGGAAAAAGCAATAATCTTTTTTTGTTTAAAATTTCAATAAAATCATAATGCAGTGGCAGTATACAAAAAAACTTTTGCCAATCAGCGAATAAGAAGTTTAGTAATTGATCTTTATATGTCAACCTTCGAAAAATCATACAAGGGTGACAAATACAATCTAGCGCCAAGAGCCTGATTCTCCGACCTCGTTTTCTGATATTCAGCGGCTTTTGGCGACCGCCCATGATAAAACTCTGAAGGAGCGGGCCAAACTAACAATCGGAGAGGAAACATAGTCGTCCTTTGATGTTACCGTTCTATTGTTAGTGAAGCGCGTGATTGGTTGTTAGCACTCAAATGATGAATGCTGGAATCCAGACCTCTTACAGCGCAATTTGAAAGCGCGGTCTAGCCAAATTCCGTATACGTTTCCTTCCAGTTGATGAAAAATTTCCCGATCTTTAGAGCCTTTAGCGTGTGTGTCGGAAGAAAATTTCTACGTCTAGTATGTATCAGATAGCCAACTTGATTCCATCCAGTGTAGAGAGTGAACCGTCGGGGGCCGCATGGGAAAAATGAAATGAAACAGAGGAGGCCAGCGTTTACTAAGTGTCGTGTCTCTGATGTCAGAAATATTACCGCCTTGAGGTACGAGGTTGCCTGATGGTGATTCAAATAAAAATCTCATCGGGAAAATTACTTCGTTTGATGCTATTAAATTCGCCCGCGCGGAAAAATAAAACTCTTTGAGTTCGCCGCACCTTCGTTCTTCGTTGTTCGCGGCAATGTTTTGGTTCCCCGATTTCCCCGATAATTATTTGACAACAAAATGCGTGGAGACAAAACAACAAAAACACAGGAAATGAAGAGGAAGATTTTGGACTAAATTTGATGTTTTTGGATTATTTTAGATTTCTTTCAATCCTAAAATATTATCCCTCACATTGGTACAACATATTGGTATGTATTTTTTAATAAATTTTTGCTTTTTTAGTCAGGAAACAGTGCTTGAAAACTAGCCATGTATGTAGCTATAAGCAGTAAATAAAAGTACATCGATTTTTGCATCAAACTAAAGGCCTACAGAACTATTGCTATTTACCACGGCAACCAAACGAGTG
>JAUJPO010081483.1:0-10571 GCA_032270745.1 Tiaropsis multicirrata
TGCAATTAAGAAAAGTGACACTTAACATCAAATTTTTATGTCAGGGTACAGAGATAGAACAAGGCTTTCTTCAATGTGCTTTATCCAGCTTCGCTATTACATATTCCTGGTGTTAGTATTGCTTAGTATTTCAGGTAATAAATAAATAGAGAATTTCTGTTGCAAAGAGATTGTCAGTAAAAAACAGTTAAAATCGTTGATATGTAGAAACCAGGATAGGACACTAAAAGAAACAAAAAGTAAGTAAGTGATCATGTCCTGGTTTCTACATGGAAGACATTTTTACTGACAATCTTCTTACCGCTTTTTGCAGCAGATTTTACTTATAGACGTAAACGGTTTCCGTCAAATCGACATGGGAAAGAAAGGAGTCATAATAGCAACAAATCTGTTTAAAAATTTGCTAAGGCAATAAAATAAATTTCACAAGATTTATGGAATGAAATTGCGTTTTCTAAATATTTAAATATTGAGGTTACAAGTAGAAGTTGAATTGTTTTGCATATTTCATTAGTATATAGTCAAAAGTATCTTCAGGTGATTCGCTCAGGTTTGTGAGTCAAGTTCTTTACCGTATTATTATGAAATATCAAACTAGAAATTGAAAGTGGGGACAGACCCTCTACAGAAATGAACATTTGAATTTTCCGTAGAAATCGGTTACAATCTGTTACAGATGAGGCTTTAAATCGTTCTGCAAACAAAAAGTGGATGGATGGATGGTACTTGACTTACCGGTGAGGAGTATTGGCCTTGACGACCGACAGGGGAATGCCGCACGGAGTTTAAAAAGTGGATACTCAGTCGGAGACTGATTTTTGAAACGTTTTTCAGATCCTGTCAGAGACTTCAGAGATTAATGAAAAGGTACCCTGACCGGCAGCACGTCCTCGTACACGATTTTGCATGAGTTGTAGAGGAGTGAGTTATGTTCTCCTTAATCACGTATAACTGCGCGACCACGCAAATCTATGAGTCTACCGTCTAACTCAAAAAAGGGAAATGTTTTTATTTCTGAAATTTCTCATTTCGTTAACAAATCTGATCGAAATGATGCCATGACGTAAGAATTTTTTTACGGAAGCTTTATTATAGTTGTCTTATTGTCAAATTTTTATTTGAAACATTACTTTTTCTCATCCCAAGATTAAGTCGTTTATCACTATTTTTTTCGCTTTACACGTTTTTTTATAAGAACAAAGTATATAAGAACAAAAGGCTCCGAGGTAGGAGAATTAAGAACATTTTAAGGCTTGTGAACCAAAAAAGCGAAGAACATTAGAAGGCTTCTTCAAGTTTTAACGTTCTTATGAAAATCAAACGTTGCATGACCTACTTTTTTCATATGTCGTTATTAAAGACGGGTTTTTAACATAGTTTGCGAATTATTTCTATCACATATATTCAACCATAATTTTATTGTCAATTTTGAAAAGAAATTTTTTGACATACATATTATGTAAAGGACCATTGTTTCGATTTTTTTATTTCTTTACATCCCTTAGCTTATTATTGAGCTTCTGATTTCCATTCAAAACTTGGTGAAAAATTACATATAGGAAGTCACTGCAAAAAACTTTTGACTTTTTCAAAAAAGTTTTTTATGTGGTTAGATATTCAAAAAATCTATTTATGTAGAAAGAATGACTGGAAAATTCAGAATATTGAAATGTTAACGAGCGAGCGAGCGAGATAGTAACAATGAGGTTGTTAATTTTTTTAAGGAGGCTTTTTGCATTGCGGATACAGTCATGGGAAATGCTCAGAGAATTTATTTGAGAATGAAGACGCCACTATCTTGTACCTTTTCAGGATGTATTTAACAAAACCCAAAAAAAAAAAATCTATGTTTTTCATTTCATTACTACACAAACAGAAGGTACTCAGAAACTTTGACGGAGAATACTGGCTTCCATATAAGGAATACTGGCTTCCAAACACTCTCCTCCGTCAAAGTTTTTGAGAACCTTCTGCATCCGCTACTGGAGTTGAGAAGACAGACAACTTTTTAAGTTTGAATATATAATGGAAATTTTATCGTGGCTTGGATTAGTTTGAATCACGAAATTTAACGTTATTCTAAATTTTTCACATCATATTGAGTTATCGTATTTGTCGCGATCACACTTTAAATAATATATTCCAAATAGAAATAGTATTATTGCGATTGAAAACGCTAAGTTTGGGCCAAATATTGATTTCCGTTGGTGTAAATTAAATTAAATTTTTGATCAAATAGAAAATATTTGAATAGACTAGTAGACGATATTTGATTAGCTCTAGTGAAAGAAAGAGACGTCAATGTAGCCGTCTACCTATGTCGTGTGAAGGCGTGATTAGTGAAGATTTTTAGGATGGTTCGCAAGTCCGAATACAGAGGTGATAGGGCTATAACTGCTGAATGAGGGTACATGTTTTATTCTCTCCTTAAATGAGAAAGCCTAAGTTTCTTGTGACCAGCTGGGGTTCCGCCACACTGGTCACCTGACAGAGTGTAATTGTTCAAAAAAGACCGTTATTGACCCCAGTGGAAAATGCAAGAAAATAGATAAAAATAAGATCTACCCATTCAAGGAGAGTAATTATTCTCTAAATAAGGTAATAGGATACTAATGCACTCTCCATCATTGGTTTATATTCAATCCTGCCCTCTTATACCTTACAGTCGTTCGATCTACCCGGTAGGCACGGAATTTTGTTTCAAACTTTTTTTTCTTCAGAACTCTTTTTGGACACGTTGAACAAATGTTAAACAATGAAATAACAGTGTGTGCCTTGCTGGGTATTCAGTTTTCCCTAGAAACGTTAAAAATTGCACGATTTGCCATACGCTAAATTGCAACATCGGACGTGTTATAACAAATACATCCGTCGCTTTGGCATAAATTCGTATAATTTGGTATAGTATAAATTTCAAAAAAAAAAAAATCCACTAAATTTTGTTTTGAATGTTTTGAAAACTAAGGGGTCTTAAAGGGAGATTTCGCTCCTTAAACTCATACTTTGAAACAACTAACAACAATTTTCAGCGCGTGCCTCTTCACCTGGCATTAAATTTGATTGGTTAATAATGAAACAAATAAAAAATTTGTATCAATAATTTTACCACCTATTTGTTTCGAGGAAGGGACAATTATATTATGATGTAATTGTAAGGAACAAGGAAATGAAATAGATATATTCAAGAGTGATGTCTTCGATTGGCTTCACAAATCCCTTTATATCTTGAGCATCACTTCGAATAACGTTTTGAAATTCAGCACACAGCAAGATCGATAGCATTATTTACCTACCATATAAAAATTATTTAGATCTTCGGTCATTTTTATTTTCAAAAAAGCGTTTGAAAATTATGTTTTTGGTTTTTCTGGGAAAAGATTTTATCTTTTGGTTTGATCATTTTCCAACATTTTTTCTCTTTCTGAGTGCGAGATTTTTTTATGAAGAGAGTGTACATGTAAAAAAAATGAGAAAAGACATTAGTTACTTGACTATATGTTGTTTCTAGTTATAACTTTAAGAAGCGCAATCTCCCTTTAAATTGTTTGCAGACATTTGAATTATGATTTTTATACTGAAATTTAAATATTTAGATATTTATGAATAGGTCTAAAAGAGAAATAATTTTTCGAATAGAATTAGTCTAGGTCCAACCTCCTTACCATATAAAGATATAAAGACTATAAAATATTTCAGAAATGTATGTTCGGTTCTGATAATTTGAAATAATTTAATAATGCTTATCTTTATATCAGTTGTTCAAAATAAGTTTGGATAAAACATAATTTATTAGTCAAATTTAAGATTTTCCAGATTTCTTTCTTCAAAGGTTGATTATTTTCCTGGAATGAAGAATTTTGATCTGTGGAATTAAAGAAAATTTAAAACTTTTTTTCATGAATCTATAAATTTCAAATTTATACATGTCATTTTGTGAAAATATTTTATGACATAAAAATAGATATAGAATCTATGAATCCATTTTGAAAGACTTCAGGGCGTTAACCTAAAATACTAAGCGGGATAATATCATTGAAAGATTGAAAGTTTCTTCTTTTTCTGCTTGCGAAGTTTGAAATTAAATTTTGAAAAGAAATAAGAGAAGGGCACCTGCCGTTCTTAAAATATCCTGGAAAAATGATATCTATTTATAGTCAGGGGTTGGTTCTTTAGTTTTTATAAAGGAAAGAAAATTCTTTTTTTTCGGAAGAGGCCACCTCTTATGATTGCATGACTTCTGTTGGTGAGCTGATCTTTGTTTTTTAAAACGAAATTTTCAGATGGTAATTGATGTTAACGCTGTAACATGAATCGTCCTAACTTGTCTTAACATTACCTAAGAATTCTCCTCTTCTATTTTCGAATGTTTACAATTTAAATTTCTACCTCCTTTCATTTAATGATGTGATCAATTTTTTAACGTTCAAAAGATTGGCCAAACCATACATGGACAGACTGGGACTGGATCATACTGTTTTTATAGTCTTTGACTTTGGACAGTCTTTTACCTAGTAATTATTCTTTGTTTGTGTTGATTAAAAGTGCACCGGGATAATTTCCTTCAGATTTTTTCCTCTTTCCCCTACGGTTTGTGCGATTGCTTTTGTAGTTGCGTGAATGAAATGGGTAAGTTTTAAATTTCCTGCGTGAATTTGAATACGTGAAATTACAGTACGGTGGTTTTTATTTAAATTTCCTCCGATTGATCCTAAATTAGATTGGGCGAATGCGAGAATTTTAGGGTGACTGGGAAGGAAATCTTTGTCACAGAGTAAAACAATTTAACCTTACTTTTCACATTGTAACCAGGCGTTTCCTACCATACTGCAACGTAATGTAGATAAACGTCTTGCAGATAAAAGAGGATATACGGATGATACATCCAATCTACAATCACGTATCAAATCTCTGACGAATTTCACCTTCAGAACTAATCCTACTTTTGTGTAGAATGTATCATAATGCCGATATCATTTTTAATTGACTTCGATTTTTTTTTCGTTCTTTTTTCTTAGCAGTAAACCAATAACTAACTAAAACAAAATAATAAAAAGACAGCCGAAAACAAAATACAAAGTAAGAAACCGGTATACGATACAAGGAAATATAATGTCAGTACCTCCAGTATACAGTTGGACAACAGGATCGAATTTTACACCAACATTGGTATATGGTAGCAGTTCACTCAATATGACAAACCTTACAAAAGACTCACAAGGGCAACCGACGGGCGGTGGTTGCGGAGCCGCAGGAGATATCAAAGTGGAAATGATTTTGTATTGTATTTTCATTGCCATTATCATGTTGTCAAGCATTGTGGGCAATTTGTTGACTGTTCTTTCCATCATCATGTCACGATCACTGAAGAAAAGAGTAACCTTTTACTTCATAGCAAGTCTAGGTAAGCATTATCATAAAGTAAAGTCTTCTTGTCTCCAAGATCTTCAAGGTTGATGTAGATAAGGTCATATTACTACCATACCATATGCCAATTAATAGACCTGAACCCTACTGAATGATAGGGTTTTGCTGTCCTCGCTGGCTCAGCCTTTCCGCCACCGCTTTCAAAATCAATGAGGGAAATTGAAAATCCCTCCCGTGCAGGGTCCCTTTTTTGAAGAATTGAGAAAGGGTTTGGAAATTTTGGAATTTGAATCCCGACTTCTTCACGATTTTGGGTAAAAAACTCCCAAATTTTATTCCACGTAGGGTCCATATTTCAAAACACAGGGGTGCGCATTCATCAGGCTGATTAGCAAGAATTTAAATCAAAGTAACTTTTAATGTTTTCGTTTGTTCTAGCATGTTCCGACTTCTGTTTCGCTGTATTCCAACTCCCGTTTCGGATTACCACACGTTTAAACGGGAATCGGTTTTGCCATGCAGTACCAGCATGTTATGTTATGATCATTTCTGATGCCATTGTGAACGTGGCCAGCATTTTGAACCTGCTACTTATTGCACTAGATAGGTAAGTTGTTGATTTGGAGAGTGATGTCTTTGATTACTATCTGGACATCTCTTCGATTCAAGCGCCGATTTGTACTAATTTTAGTACTAAGTAACGCCCCTTGAAAGTATGTTCTTAAAGTTTTATAACTAGTGGCAAACATTTTTTATTGTAGGGAAAGCTACATGATCGTTAATTAAATCAACAGAAGAAAGTATTCATTCGGTTAAAATATTTATTTAACTTTTTTCTAGGTTTATCGCCATCAAATTCCCATTCATCTACACCGAACATATGACAGGTCGTGCTGCAAAACGTTCAATTGCTGGTGTCTGGTTGTTGGCAATAATCTGGAGTTTCCTTGGCATTTTTCGTTGGGACAACAATGGTTCAATGATCAGTATTATCACAAAGCCTGTCTGCGCGAACAATAACTATAACTTTTACGCTGCATCTTCCTTTGGCATTTACATCACAGTCCTCATCATCATCACTACAAGTTATATTACAATTCTCATGGTAGCTCTAAAACAAATCAAGGCAATCGAGGCTACAAGTGTTACTGTAGTCTTGCTTAACCCAAACCATGACGGATCACCAGGGACGGCAGAGAAAAACAAAAAACGAAGACGACGCCGTTTGAATCGCGAGTTGCGAGCGACGAAATCGGTGGCTATTGTGTTTTTAGCTTACGTCATATGTTGGTTACCCTTATACGTCATCAACATTATCATTCTCATTGACAGTAAACATTTCTTGACACTCGACAAAGGGTTGTTTCTTTTTATTTATTACACCTTTGTGGAAATTCTACCAGCGGTGAATACCACGGTCAACCCTTTCATATACTCTTTTTCAAATAAACAATTCAGAGACGCTTTCAAACGGATTATCTCAAAAACGTTGGGACTAAGATTGAACTTGATGGGACAAGATGACTTTTGTTCGTTGGACATGAATTCATTGCCAAATTCACCATCCGTCTCAAGGATGGGATCTAGCATGAGAAAATTGTGAAAATCAATTATTAATAATTTTTATGGTCATATACGCAACTTTCTGGTAAATATCAAGAAATAAATTATCATACAATTCTTTAGTAGTT
The DNA here is from genome assembly GCA_032270745.1 of Tiaropsis multicirrata. Lineage (NCBI taxonomy): Eukaryota > Metazoa > Cnidaria > Hydrozoa > Leptothecata > Tiaropsidae > Tiaropsis > Tiaropsis multicirrata. Next base: position 7,056 of record JAUJPO010081483.1, read on the forward strand.
TGTCTCATATAATACATCGATATCATACTCTCAGGTGCAGAATAAATGGAGGGGGGATTTCCAAAATTCTAATAAACGGGGAATGCAATAAGGGTGGGTATGTAACTTCAGCTGTTAAAAACACTGAAATAGAACAAAAACAGGTTAATAACTAGTAAAGCAAAGTAAAGGACTGTGCTTTGAGAGGTCATATTAAGGTCAGGGGGTTGAAAAATTTGAACAATAAATAAACGAGTGACTCGCATGGAAGTCCACCATAAGCTCTAGGAGAATATGCCAGTCTCGCTATGTCCCCTAATCATTAAAACTGATGCAATGGATTCGGAGCCGTTTGCCCGGTTTGTTTGCACTCAAGGTAGGTATGACGTGGCCCTTAATGTTTATTTTTTTGAAGGTCCAGTTGTAGAAATTTTGAGAAAATTTAGAAAATCTACACTAAAAACTGGAATAAAATGAATGGCCGAAAAATGCATTGTAAGAGTCGGTTTTTCAGCAAATTTTGCACTGCACTGTAAGAGTCCGATTTTTTAACCCAATCTTTTGTCCGGGTGTACGGTAGTTTGGAGATCGTGTGCTCTCCCCCCCCCCCCTTCCGGTTCGTTTGAAATTCTCTAATACAAAATTATCGCTATAGATAAACTAGCTGTGGTGAATATTAAGTGGTTCAGTGGTTCAGTGGTCTGATATTGTTCAATGATAATAGAAAAATCAATTCAAATTACTAAATATTTGACTTCTTTAAGTTCTTTACTTTTTTTACAAATAGTTCGTTGTTTCTATACACCTTCCTCCTTCACCGATTGCAATTTATTTCGGCTCTTACTTGAGGATGAAGACATGAAATTAAATAACTTCATTTTCGATTTCTTTGTTGCCCCTTCATGCTTTTTCACATCCACTGAACCTTGTTGACATTGAGTCTTTGCAACCAGTGACCCTCCTTTTTGCTTTCTAGTGTTTTGCTTATATCCAAGATCAACATTTGAAGTATCAGATCGGATGGCATGTGTGTATGTATCGTTGAAATAAAGTGTTAATGGTCGTTGGAGTTGTTCTTGCCGAAGCTGTACTGGTATAGGTCTAACCATTATGTTTGGACGTTTTAATCTTCTTTACTGCTTCAATTTCCGTACCTATCATCGTAAGTCAAAGAGAATAGATAATACCGAGGCTACGCAAGAGGATATTTAGGACGTTTAACCTTAGCGTCTGTGGTGGCCTGCACATAGATTTTCGTTCGCAAGTTTTGCTTAAGACAAATTATGTACAGGCCGCCACCGACGCGTCTAACGTCCTAAATTTTCTATTGCGAAACCTCGCTAATAAGTAGGAAAAAGGAGCCTTTTAGAAAAATAGGAAAGGATTTACCCAGCAGGACGGGTGGTTGTTTTAACGGCGCCAAAAAAACGTTGTTAACGGCAGAACGTTATTTGCACTTTGAAAGAACGCTTCAACGTCATAGGGATGTGGTATATAGGTTGTTTATGCCAAATCCTCATCAAATGAGCACATATGAAACCAGGACCGGTGGAACATCTTTGAATAATTGGAGGGGCTTTAGGGAGTGGTCAGAAAGTATCCACCAGAGGGTAGAGGCGGCGGTTTGAAGCTAAAGCCCAGCTAAAGGCAGGGGGTATGGATTCTTTTGACTGTTAAAGCCTCGTATGTTGTTAGTATAATATGTAAAGGAATGGGGGTGTATAACCTTAGTTTATATTTTGAAAATATCCTCCACTTTACCCTGATAGATACTTTCTGACCACTCTCTCTCTAATAAGATTAAAATGACTGAGATTACAATACCATGAATTCCATGAAAAAGTCGGTCGTTTACAAATATGGGAGAAAGCTGGGCTAAAATGGGCTAAAAACAGAAAAGTATAGATGTTTTACACAAATCATTCATAACAAAAACTCACCCTTACATACAAATGTATACTACTCGCTGTGAAAAATACAATATTTCAGACCCCGCGGAAATAATTTCAAACACTTGAAACCGCACTAGAAAGAAGCCTAGAGTAACCATTTTACAGATTTCTATCGAGGATAAATCAAATGCCACCAGGACCAGCAGAACATCTTTGAAATTGGTCGGGCTTAAGACTAAGAATTGAGTAAAATTACAATACAAAGTCGCATTCGAAAATATGGGAGATGCTAAAAGCGCCCGGGAGTAAATAAAATAGTATGTTTTACATAAATGCATGCACAACAAAAACTCACCCTTTATACGATGAATGTATCTACATTACATCCAAACCAAGCCATATAAGAACTTTTCGTTATATCACAAACTTCAAGGTATAACTGTATAATGAAAGCGTGGTTTTTCTTTTAAGTGTATTACTTTTATAAGATCAATGAAAAACCACAAATATTCTCTGTACTTTATCAATAAGATAATTGTATATGAGCCCTCCCAATTCTATTTCAAAATCGTCAAAGTAGATTTCAATTTTTTTAAGAAAATCTCCCTTTCACAAAAGCTTCTTTTTCTGTTAATATGTTTTAGAAGAGGCTTAGCCAATCTAAGGAGCCTCCTTCAGGGTTCACGCTATCGGCGGGGACCATAGCCTCTCCACTTTTTGGCAAAGTAAAAGTTGTCCAAACATAACCAAAAACCCTGGGTGAACAATTAACTTTGTCGATATACTGAGATATACACTCTGCCGGGGCGGGGTTCGTTGATTTGGGTCATAAATGTTGTTCTGGGTTTGAGGTGAGAATATTTGCGTGAATGCGTGAATTGAGGGGTGCGTGACTGGGGGGCCTATCCTAATAGTTAGATTCGGTACAACTAAAATGCCATTTTTGGCGTCAAAATTTGAAATATCACAAAATTTCATGTGTGCAATGCACGGGGGGTACTAAGATGGAGGGAAGACGGGTATGAAAGGCCCAGACCCCTCAAACCCGACCCTTAGAGTTGAGAGACTAGTTTTTGCCAAAAAAAGTAACCTTTACACTCTTCGGAAAATTTTGTCTCAAATTTGCCAAAAAAGCCACCCTTAGAGAGAATTTTTTGGTAATTTTTGCGTTCAATTTAAAACTTTGTTAGAAAAAAACTAGAAGTCAAATAACGAAATTCTTTGCCGATTTCTGAGACCTTACAAGGTAGTTAACCAATTCATATGAATTTCTTCTGTTTAGTAAGCTACCGGCCCTTGAAGTTTGCTTAAAAATGTTAAATTTAGGCAAATTTCGCTTAAATGTTGATTTTTGAGCTGCCATCTTGAATAAACCAAAAATGTCTTATGAATTTGTTTTCCAATTTCTGATACCTTGCACTGTGGTGCACCATTTTATTTTATTTCAAAATGTAAATCTTTCCTCGTTGGTAAGATAATGAACCCAGAAGTTTGCTTTGAAATATTGAATAATTTGAATAATTTTTGTCTCAAAAGGCATTTTTTGAGCTGCCATTTTGAAAAGAAGAAAAGTCCCTTGATGAATTTCTTTGCCGATATCTGATACCTTGTACCTGTAGCAAAATATGTCATATGATTTGAGAAC
>JAUJPO010081494.1:0-10568 GCA_032270745.1 Tiaropsis multicirrata
AATGCATTTTGTAATATATATTTTTGTTCAAAAGTTATTATTATAAATATTGAGAAATCGACCAAATATAATTTTGACACTTAGCATAAATATTAAAGGGTTAATCATGTATATTTTAAACTTAGCATAAATATTTGAAAATTAAGAATATGTTATTTGAAAATTCAGTATATAAATTAAATATATGGAATTTAGCATATATATTTCGAGTTTCGAATATTGTCAACAATGGCGCCCCATATAGTTCAAGAGATCTTTAGAGACTTTTGTACTACAAGAAGGCGACTATTTTCATTTTTTTGTTTCCTCAGGAAGTGATCAAGCAACCTCCTATAGACCATTCAGAACTGGTGAATTGTTTTCGCGAACGTCTTTACTTACAAAACCATTTACTATACACCCCTGTGGAAGAACAAAAAGAATTGGTTTGTAATAACATTTACACCTTTTATAGAATATTATGACATATCCTGTAGGTATCTTAGAGGACTGCTGTGTTTTGGTCCGCTAGGAAGTGTACACCAAGTACTTTGTATTGTATTTGGTTTTAAGAGACGGTGGCCAAGTGGTTAGAGTGTTCGCCTCCCAAGCCGATCAACACAACTATCCATTTGAACTACCAGTAGGTGTAAAATATTAGAGATATAATTGGTTATCGTAATGAGGGGGTGACCAACTATTTTCAGTAGATATGCTTTTCGATTAGCTCTGATAATATATCTGAACAACTCCATCGGGCTTTTCCAGAATAATTCATAACCCCCTGTTGAGAATTTTCGATATTTCACCCCCCCCCCAGGATATCCGTAATGGAGTGACTAAATTAAAAACTAGACCATAATATTATCATCGTTATATGTTTTTCTATGTTTTGTTCTTTATTGTACCATTTTAGGCTGATGTTTTGATGATGGCAATCATTGCATTGTGGCCACAACACAGAAAACAATCTTCGCATCCCTTCTTTGTACGTATAAGAACGCTTCTATAAGGGCCACCGTAGTAAAACTTCATCAAGCGAATCACGTTTTCACTCAAATTTCCACGCGATTGTTTTAATGATATTTTTTGTTGAAGTGGTTACACGTATAAGCGGGGTGAATTCTTTTTAGGGATACACCTAGCGAGAGGCGGAGTGATAATAACTTATTTTCAATTAGGGTTGAAAACCCTTATATCTTTTTTACCCTGAGATGGAAGTTCGTGTTCTGAAAAACAACAACTCATACAGTCTACAATCAGATTTTTCCAGGCTAAGTGGTGCTTTAAATATAAAGGGAGATGACAAAAAGGAAATACAGTAGACTCTCCATAACTCGACTCTCTATAACCCGAACCTCTCCTTAACTCGAACAAATGTGTTGGCACGCACGGTGAAAATTTCCTAACAAACTCTTATAAAAAAACTCTCTATTACTCGAACTCTCCATAACTCGAACGATTTTCGATTCCCCTTGGGTGTTCGAGTTATGGAGAGTCTACAGTACTTCTTACGGGATTTTCGTTTTCTTCCCATATTTAGTATTCAACAAGATTCAAACACTCTAAAATATACGAAAGAGGTACTTTAATTTCGCAACACAAGTTTTATATTTTTTTTCTCAAAACACAATGCATGAGCCATTGTGCTTAGATTTGGCTCGTGATTGTGTCTAATTTTGGTTCATTGTGACTAATTTTGGCTAATCTTTGCTCGTTGTGCCAAATTTTTGGCTCATTCTTGCTCGTTATATATCTAATTTTGGCTCATTGTGGGTGGTTGTGTGTTTTAGTATAACTTTGTACAAAATGTGCACGCTCGACTTGACGAAACGATTTGCAGGATTGCAAAATAAAACGAAAAAAACCCTGGAGTGAACAATAAATTGTGTATACCTGAACCTGTAAAAGTTAGCAAATAAAAGTCTCAAAAAAAATTTCACTCCGGTCCTGAAATGAAAGCAACCCCGGGTCTAAAAACGTGTATACAGAAACAGTGTTTTCTTTGTAGACCTGAGTGAGTTTCATCCCGGGATGAATTTTCACCCCGGTTACGTGTAACCACCGCCTTAACTTAAATCCATAGTTAAATCATTACCGAAGCCGTAAAACTATCCACTTGGGAATAAAAGCACGTGTTTTTAGTTTTGTCTTTTTATTTTGACACCCGTGTATGCAATTTTTTTTTAGTTGGGCTTCATTCGAATTTATTTTCGAGATCAACGCACGTCTTTTTTAGATAAGAATACGCTTATAAATTATATTGAAATTGGGCAAAATGTTAATAATGCCCTTAAGAATATTGCCATCTCAAGATTACGTACATGGAGGTCCTATAAATTGACCTGTGTCCATCTGTACGTTATCAGCTTCTCTCTTCTTTTTTTTACGGCCAATTTGGGCCGAAGATGGCTCAAAAATGATGTTTTTATATATTCCCTCTAGATGTTTTATCAATAAATTTGTCTGCGCTTTTTGAATGAGACTAAAGTATCACGGGCTAAAGATGCCTGAATACCACGTAGAGGTTGTACTGTAGAGCTACCAATGAGAATCACTCAAGTTTTCCGTAGTAAAGTCTCTTAAACGAGTTTGGAGAACGAGGCATCAAGACACAGATTTGTCTCTTTTATCCAAGTGATTTTAAGAGACTTTAGTACTAAAGAACGACGTGGTCTTTATTTGGCAGATGAATTATTATGCGGTGTAAGTCAACCATCAAAGTATCACTTGTTTAATTTTTTTTTGTAGAGTGAAAGTGGAAATAAAGAGCTACAAAGGTATGTATCGGGGCGGTTGTATGTATCGGGGCGGTGGTATGTATCGGGGCAGTTGTATGTATCAGGGCGGTGGTCGAAGTGGTTCGCTAGTTTCTTTATATTCGGAAGGTTATGGCTTTGAGCCACACCTGCAAATCGACCATTGTAGCGAGATCATCTCTCGCGTCGCTTCTTTTGCCCTAAGGGATGGTTCCAGTCACATAAGAACCAATCTCGTGAATTCTCAAACAAAACAAAAATGTATTATTTGCAAATAGGAACAGTGAAATAATTACAAAAATCATACATGGGAACTATTTGAGCTCATACTGTATGAAGACACTCGAGGTAGTGTTTATTTTATCTACTTTAATCGGATAAATTTTAGTGAGAGAAATTTTAGCGCTAATTAGCGAATCACAAAAATCTTAATGTTTTTGGATTTGTTTTAGCGAATCGGGTTTTTGAAAAATTTAGCGTGGATTAATTTTAGCGAATCGGGTTTTTGAAAAATTTAGCGTGGATTAATTTTAGCGAATCGCCATTTCCAAAAACTTTTCGAGATTCATTTTGGTGAAAGTTCGAGATATAACAGAGGTTCGAGATAAGCGAGTGTTTTTAAGCCTACATTTTCTTACAGAACTCAAGAGACCGACAAAAATAGATGTCTTTATTAGTTTTCGCAAAAATTGTAAAAAAAAAGAAGAAAAAAACTGGATTTATTTTAGCGAATTGCGTTTTTGAAAAATTTAGCGTGGATTGATTTTAGCGATTTGTCGATTTGACATGCGAAAATGGCACTAAAACGCTAAAACGCTAAAATTTCTCTCGCTAAAATTTCTCCGATTAAAGTAGCCTTTTGGTTAACTTTTCTTGTCGTCAGTGGTAGAAAATTTGCAAGTCACCAAGCCAGCGCATAGGTTGGGGTCAATACATGGGGTCCATTTTCACCTGTCACAAACATGACAATAGCTGATATCGTAAACGGTAGAATGCACACCCAATAAAAAGCTGTTAAGATTAATAGCGTTTTGACTGCTTCCTTCTTTCGTTTGTTCTTTTAAAGCTGGAGGATTTTAAAGTTCACGTCAAAATGTCAGGGGAAAAATTGGTAATAATAGCTGGAAACCCTGCATAAAGGAATTAAAGTGAGCTCGTACTGCATGGTAAAGATTGAATACACTCGAGTTGGTTGTTATGTTTATCTAACTTTGTGTCGACTTTCTTGCCGTCATGGTAATTATAGCGGTGAAATTTGCAAGTTACCAAGCCAGCGTATAGTTTCCGTATTTTCTTGCTTCTCAGAATGTAAACTAGGGAATTAACGCCGGCGTTGGCTATAGAGATATCATATAAGAATCCGACATGGGGTCCATTTTCACCTGTCACAAACATGACAATAGCTGATATCGGAAACGGTAGAATGCACATCAAATAAAAAGCTGTTAAGATTAATAGCGTTTTGACTGCTTCCTTCTTTCGTTTGTTCTTTTGAAGCTGGAGGATTTTAGGTGACGGTTTGTCATCTTTTTTAAATGACCGCAGACTGATTTTTTTACTTTTGGTCCTCTTTGGGCTTTGATGCATTTTGGATTCTCTGCCTTGTTCGTCAATCTCTTGATGGTTATTTATTTTGTGATAAGACAAAGCGTTTATAATAGACACAAATGCAACAGCCGCAAACAGAATACTGTAAAACGAAATGTGTATGGCGTTCATACGCTGTGGGTAGATCGTCCTCAGTTGAACAGCAACTCCCCAGCCGACACTGAAGAGAAGCTCCACAACGAACGCAGCTACTAAGGTCAGTCCTTTCACCTTCTCGAACGGGTTTTTCAATGATAAATATCTGAGCAGTGTTATTTGACAAAAAACTAACACTCCTAGAATACTTACCACCATGATGGCATCATACATCGGTAAGAAGATGTCGCATCTGAATTCGTCGGAAAACAAAGTTGCAAGCGTCCCAGTGGCTAACACGAGAATTGAGCTGCAGATATCGACTACTGATAGTAATATGAAGAGTTTAGTGGTTCGTGAAAATTTCCTATTGGTTTTGTAGAATCCGTATATTAAAGCTAAGTTGAGTAAAATTATGATCGGATTGCTCACGAAAACGGTGATATCGTAGAAAGTCAGTTTCGTGTTTAATGGTGTATGGTTTGTTGCGCTGATTTGATTGTTGATGATACGTTTCGGACATTCTATCCTTCTTTGGGCGATATTTCTCATCGTCATTTTCCTTTTAATAGAAGATTTCGATGTCGTTCAACCGTTGTTCAGTCGCTGTTCATTCTAACACGACGGTAATAAACAGTAAAATTCAACAATTTCTTAACACGAATAGTCAATACTAATGTTAATGTTCACCAGTTGGTAACAACAATCAAAGCTCCTCCACATCCGTCTGTCGTTTAATCATCATAATTTTCTATAAGGATAAAAGTAACAGAAATCAGACTTTATACGGCTATGGAGCAATGAATCGATAGTGGCCTGATGGTCAAGGCGCGAACGACTGCCTAAAAGTCCTAGATTAACGAGCTAACTATCGATGTTTTTGCAAAAACGTCGTTCCTTAATTTAATATAGTTTGCAGATAGCCATAGGATAGGAAAGTTATGGCACTAACCAGACACCGTTAATCCTGTTCTCGCGACATAACATAGCCTTGACATATTGATAACGATACTCGAACAGCACGGGAGGACCTTGCGTCCTTGCAAGTGCTGAACCTATGAATACCGCCACCACCCCACATACAATGTCTGGTATATCTCCCCATACTCTTGTATCAGAATAATGGTACTCCATTCCCCTCACATGGCATGGGTTAGCCCGGCGAAGGTACATTCACTTACGAGTGGGAATCGAACTCATGCCTCCTGGACGAAAGGCGGAAACGATGACCACTTCACTACTACAGCTGCCTTAAAAGTCCTAAATTAACGACCTTAACTATGGATAGTTCTTTTGCATGAACGTCTTCCCTTAATATTAAATGACAAATCGTTGGAGTTATCTCATCCATCTGTCAAGAAAGAATTCTCTCATCTCACAATTTAATATTTTTCACTGTGAAAATTTTATATCTAAAAAATAAAAATTAGATTTTTCACGAGATATAAAAAAAAATTAATTCAAAAACTATTTAATATTTTTTGGAAATAATTTTTTTTGTTTTGAAAATTTTCATTTTTTTTAAATTAAATTTTATTTATCAAAACATTCGCATCTGTATTCGCTGTTTTTTTCGTATTTTTTTTCAAAAATCAACTTTCTTTTTCATAATATTAATTGAATATAATTTTTAAAGTTGGATATTAATTTGCGATTCAAAGAAACTAAAGAAAATTCTAGACTGGGAGATGGTTCTTTCTGCTTTTTAGACCATATAATTTTTACATAGCCTAGGACTAAACATCAAAAATTCAATAATCTCGAATTTAGAAAACTTTTTCATGATATCGAAATATGGGGTTTTCCAGAAATAAACCAGGAAGTTGAGGAAGTCGGACATTTCCAGGGGGGTCACATGGTGAAAAATTCAGGGGGTCCATACAAATCAGGAAAAAATCCAGGAGGATATACGTGAAAAAAGAAAACCCAGGGGCATGGCTTCTGAAAATCATATCCTCAACATGCAAATCAAGGGGGTGTGAAAAATATCAATGTTGAAAATCCAGGGGGTCCAAGAGTTTTGTCACGAAATTCAGTGGGGATGTAATTTTCGAAAAATTACTTCCTCAACATGGGGATACGAATTTTTCCTCTCTGTCTGTTCGCAAAATGATTGGCTGTAAAAATGACCCCTATGTAGAAACCAGGACAGTATAAAAAACATAAGATCACAAGTTTGTGAAACATGCATTTCCCGATGTGGGAAATGGTATGATTCACAAACTAATCACAAGCTTGGGATGTTGCATAGTGTCCGTAGTTTGGGAAATGCAAAATAACAAACTTCATTTCCGGATTGTAAATAATCAGAAAACAAGTTTAGATTGTGCAGATTCCCAAACATGTTAAATTTAGTTTCCCATAGCGTAAAATAGCTTTTAACAATGTTTGACCCAATAATTTGTGTTTGGATAATGGAAAAAAACAATATTTGTTTTATTATAACTACATTAGGGAAGTAGGGATCTACTTCCCTAATGTAATTATTATAAAACAAATATTAATTGCACTCTCGTTCATTTGTGAGCTTTGGCTCGATAGCTCTCATTCGTCCTGTCATGTACTTGCGCTACTTTGATGGTTTTTTCCTGTGCAACTGGGCGAAATAAGAGATTTCCAATAGTGGAAATATACTGAAAATATCATACTTCCACGAATTTCCAACCATTTGAAAGATGATATCTCAACAAATTGGAAATATAGTAAGATGACTTTGTCATATTTCCATTTTTCAGAAAATACCATATTTCCAATATTTGAAATATGTGGAAATATGGTATTTTCAGTATACTTCCAATATTGGAAAGATGGTATTTTCAGTTTATTTCCACTATTGGAAATCTCTTATTTCGCCCAGTGATCTTGTAAGTCACGTAGTCGTTTAGGGTTTTTATAATATCATGTTATTTTTGGACGATCAATTTTTTCCCATCAACTATTTTAATGAAGCATTCTACAAGACTTTGAACTATTCAAAGCATTTAAAAAATTCAAAACGTTTTTTACTTAACAAGTAGTATAATTTAGGAAGAATATCAATTACGTGTATTTCAAATTCGAGACGCTTCCTTTTTTACCACTAAATAGTTTTTAATTAACGTCTAAATGATGTAATGATTATTTGACAAAAAAATAATGCAGTAATGTCACGGAGCAAAGTGACATTTTTGCACTGTCATTTCTTCTGTTTCATTAAAGTCAATTTGCCAGTTTAAAGACAGTTCCATTAGCCGAGTCAGAAATATGCTAAGGTTGAAAAATGTTTGCGGTTTTTCTAATCAACCAACGAAAAAAATGACGTTGTTTGTTTCTTAACCTGACAAACTTGTTATTAAGAAATACTATATTGTAAGTGTGGGATTATGTTTGCGTTTTTCAATGTCATTCTTGGTAATTACTGTTTGATTTTTGCAAGACTAGCAGACGTTTGCAAATGTGTCCCCTATCAAACTAGGCAAGAGACCTCTGGTTATTAAGAAATACTATACTGTAGTAATTGTGGGATTATGTTTGCGTTTTTCAATTATTGTCATTCTCATGCAATTACTGTCTGATTTTTGCTTGACTAAATCTGTCCCCTATTGATCAAACTAGGCAAGAGGCCTCATCCTCAAACGAAAAAGTTTCTTACATACATAATAGAAGATCTACAAATCAAACTACTATCAAACTCGCTCAAAAAGTCAACTTTTTCGACTTCCAGATTTGATGTTAGAGAAGTATATAGGACCTCAGGAGTACGGAATGGGTCTTATCCCGGGATAGTTATCTAATCCTACGATAGGAACGGGCGAATGAAATACACGCAATCACGCAAATGACTGTGGTTTAACTGCATTGAGTCAAAGTCAACAAAACTCAACTCAAAGTGGAGAAAGTAATAACAATGAAGGTAAGTAATACCGATATAATACTTCGTCAAATCAGCCCCGTTGGTCACTCAGCAAAGAAAGGCCCATAAAAAAGGCTAGAAACAAAACTCTTGTATTAGTGAAAATAAATCTCTGTCTCAGTGCCCTATTGGGAACCAAAAGTTCAATGGGGCGAAAGTCAAAACTTTCAAATCAATGATGGGTTGGATCAAAAGTAATGTTTTTCTAGCGGGGTCATAACATCTACGCCACTGAGTGGGACGGTCCTTTTTATTTCTTTGTTTTACCACTGGGTGAGAAAAGAACATCCAATTTTTCACTTGGGCGAAAAAGAGGGCTATTTTGATGATGCCCCAATTTTTAATAGCTGCCCCGATTTGTAAAAACACATTGCCCCAATTTGTAATAACACATTTCCCCAATTTGTAATAAAAAAGCTGCCCCAATTTGTAATGACACGTTGTCCCAATTAGTAATAAAGTAGTAATTTTCAAGTAGGGAAGGGAGGGATGAATTCGGTGGATCAGCGATTCATTGTGGGTGATTCGGCGTGAGTTTGACCTTTATTCAAAAACTCCCCGAGCATTCGAAAGTTAAAAAACGTTCAAAAGTTAAATTAAAACAGCAATGGAATGGTGTATCGAGTTTGGTGTCTTGAAATATGAAATATGAAAACGTGGAAAAGATGAACATTAGATTACTTTTGTTGTGAAGTGAGTGAATTCGAAGCCAAAAAATAATATTTTAAAGTTTCAACTTTCAGCCAAATCCGACAACTTTTGGGCCCTCCAGGCTTCCTCAAAAATGAATATTTAAAAAAAATGAAAATAAAGCACCCCAGGTCTTATCTGCTAAAGGAACAAGTGTAGCAAATATCAGCCAAATCCGACAACTTTTGGGCCCCCAGGATCCCAGGCTTCCCGAAAGAATAGGCTCTTTTGGCGCGAAAACTCGTCCCCAGGACCCAAAAATGAATATTTTCAAAAAATGAAAAAAAGCACCCCAGGTATTTTCCTAAGGAACAAGTCCACTAAATTTCAGCCAAAGAGAGCCTTTACCTAGTTTATTACAAATTGGGACAACTTTTTTATTACAAATCAGGGCAGCTTGTTATTACAAATTGGGACAGCTTTTTTATTACAAATTGGGCAAGGTTTATTACAAATTGGGGCAAAGTTTGTTAAAAATTAGAATTAGAAGAATGCCATATGTTTGCGAATGAAAATTGGCTATGAGGTGGACATGCCAATTTGAGACCACTGAAGTTTTCCGTAGTAAAGTCTCTTAAACGAGTTTGGAGAACGAAGCATGGAGACAAAATTGTGTCTCTTTTTATTCAAGCAATCTTTAGAGACTTTTGTACTAAAGAACGACGACTTCAAATTGGAAGATGAATTATATGCTATCCTAAGTGGGGTACTAAGTTGGGAAATGATTTAAGCATCTCGTAATGATGTTGCAGCTTTTTATTTCCATATGAAACTTCTTAAATGGGTGGCCCAATAAAATATTCAGCCAAAACATGGGGGAGGCAATCAATTTCAAAACTACGGTACATTCGGCTCGAAATTTGTCTTTCAAAATCGGACTCTTATTACTTACACACAGTGCAGTGCAAAAATTGCCATTAAAACGATCCATGCATACAGACTTACAATCCTTGTTTAGCAATTTTCCCCAAATATAGCAAGACTTTTTGAATTTTTTTTTAAATTTCGAAATTTCCTGTCCTTACTACAGTGCATGTAGCTCTTGTTCATGTATATAAGAAATTTACCCAGGAGAAAAATAACAGGTCAATTCTTCCACCTAGGCAAATAAATTTATGATGATTAAAAGACTCGGTGGATTTATACAGACTACTTTTGCAGCCATTTTGTGCTGTTTTAGTTACATAGAAAAAGTTTTGCAGAAATTTCTCATAACTCAGGTTGTGTTGAAAGGTTTGATTCGAGTCCCTAATGTTTTCTTTCCTCCGTAACTTAAAATTACTATCGTACCTCTATCTAAACACGATTTCTTTCAAATCACCTTATGTCAATGAAACGGAGATACAGTAAAGTAAAAGGGAGGAAAAAAGGAGATATATCACCAGGTTGTATTGCTGTTAAAATGTTTGTCACTTTTTATTCGACGTTTTCCAAAAGAAACACTCAACATCTATATATTTAAAAGAGAAGGAGGACACGTAGGAATAGACACGTTTTTTTTTTATAAGAACAAAGTATATAAGAACATAAGGCTTCGAAAGGTAAAAAAATTAAGAACATGTTAA